>OX451346.1:35842715-36042715 GCA_949629155.1 Myopa testacea | reverse complement strand
CGCTGGCACGATCTACGTTCCGAGCATAGCGTGCTCTTGAAGAATTCGTATAGGCAGAAGATTTAAGAAGAAGAAGACTTTAGACGGCATATCTGTATATTTAATGACTTATACGAGTAAAAATAAAAAGTTAATGAAAGCAAAAATAAAAAATTAAAGAATGGAAATATTTCAGAGAAAATATTTATATTATGTAGGAATTCGATTTTTTATGAGTACGAACGAATCGGAAGATCGACTTTGTACTTGTTATTTTGTAGTAACAACTGAAGTGCTTCTGTCTGACCGTCTATAAATTTACCATGTTATTGTAGTGTCCAAAACCATTATTAAAATTAAATTAAAGACTAAAATTTTTAAAATTTATGATTTTAGTTCTATTAAGGAAGCATTGCCTATGGGCTGGCAATAAAACGAAATCAACCCTGCATTGAGCTCAGTGTATCGAATTACCAATAACACATATTGGTACAACAATTATATTATAATTTTATACATATAAAATAACAATAAACAATAACCTAATTTAATAATAAACCTAATTTAAAATACTAATAATAATAATATTATGCCGGCAAAACGTTGCAAAAAACCAAATTCCTTTAATAAACGAAAAATAATAAAGCGAAAAAAAAATCCAAGCTTGATAGACCGACAGACGTAAGCACTTGATTTTTTATTGTAAAGAAACCAAAAAGAAGTCTAATTCCCCTGTTCCCTCAACCCCTGCTGTTAACCACAATTCGATCGTTTCGTTTTCAACTCCTTTGACATACAAGATTCCATCGCTCAACTCTTCTTACGCATAATCATTTATGAACGAAAATAAGTAAATCCGATTTGTATTTATACAACAACAAAGCAATGGCAATGAGAAGCAAATAACACAAAGGATGGTAAACAAAGGCAAAAGAGCGAAGTAAATCAAAAGACCGACAGACGTAAGCAACTGAATTGTTATTGGAATTCATCAACTATTTCTCTCACTCCTCATCTAGCATACGATTGCTGTATCGATCAACTCTTCTTACGCATAATCATTTACCAAGTAAAACGAAGTTCACCACGAATTTCTCTGCTGCTATTCGCCGTAGCAGCGCTCTCGACTGCATTCTAATAATGGCACATGAAAATCTGCCGTTAGTCGAAAATTTTGAGTCATAATATCTCTTTACTATTTATACTCTTTGTTATTACCATGAATACACACCACTCTGCCGCTATCGAAAGGCAGCGCAGCATGGTGAATGTGGTCCAATATTTACAGTAAAACATAATTTTCACCATATTATGATTGATAAATTGTTGCTAACTTTTGCTTCGCTTTCGGAGGAAAGTACGGAAGCACTTCAACTTGGTTTTTGTTCTAGTAGAAAAGTAACAAAAAAGTGTACAACAACAAAATGCTGCTGTATGCCCTGAATCCCTTGATAGTTGTTGTTATAAAGCCCAACTCAATAGCCTAAAATTCTTAGAATTTTTGTATTTGGTTTTTGCATTGTGATTGCATGATCGCCTTTTTAATTTTATTGTTTTCTATTGTGGCCTATTGTTGAAATTTGGCATCAACTTCACTTTGTGATTGACAGCGTTCGAAGTGTTTATCTATTTTCTTAATTACCGATCTTGGTTCTGCGATTTATGTTTCAATTTCTGATTTTTACACCGTGCTTCTAGTTTGATTTTTGACTGGATAATTTTGATTACACTTTTAATTGACCGTGCATTTCTTGGCTTTTGATTACCGGATATCGATTTTGTTTTTATTCTTAAAATGAGTGCATATGTGAAATGTATTGTAGAAAATTGCAATGGGAAAACCTCGGATGATATGCACATATATAAGTTTCCATCTGATAAACGTTTGTTAGAAAAATGAAAGAAATTTGATTCAGAGAGTTTTATATTGTCAAAAAATTACAGTAACACCCAGCTTTTCCTAAAGAACCCATCGGATGAATTTTTCGAAATCTGTCAAAATCATTTTAAAATATATAAAAATATTTTTGATAATTCCTGCCATGAACCGGATTTAAGAAAAAGAATAGTTCAAGAATGTCTAAACCAAACGAAAATATCTGCTCCACATTGGTTCAGCGAATCTGGAAGTTGTTTTAAACATCGTTATTCCATTTTAGAACACCTTATAACCATTCTTATTCGAAAAAGCTCCAGATGGTTTAAGGAAAAAATGGTATCAGAAGCAAGGGAAGGAAGACCAACAGTAAGACGAACGGATTTAAGGACTGACGGTAGTAGCAATAATAAGATACAAAGACTTTTTGACAACTAAATATATTCTTTTGCCAAACTTGCCAACCATAAATTTAAATCTTATTTTTAATACTTATGTATGCATAAGTACATTAAAATTATTGAAATTCATTTTTATAAAGACATGTAATGAAATCTAAAAAACCTAGAAACCGCTGAGCTTAAAAAGGCGAAAATGCTTAAAAGGCAAAAAAAAAACAAAACTTGCAAAAACGTATTGTACTAAATACTATGAGCAATAATAAAATTACCTTTCATACACATTCATTCAGCTGCACCTGACTCTTTTTGTAAAAAACAAAATATATGGTTTCGTTTCCTATCGTCGTCTTCCGATGTTATGCAAAAATTCATCAATTATTTCTCTCACTCCTCACCTAGCATACGATTGCTGCATCGATCAACTCTTCTTACGCATAATCATTTACCAAGTAAAACGAAGTTCACCCCGAATTTCTCTGCTGCTATTCGCCGTAGCAGCGCTCTCGACTGCATTGTAATAATGGAACATGAAAAACTGCCGTTAGTCGAAAATTTTGAGTCATAATATCTCTTTACTATTTATACTCTTTGCCACATAACATATAGACCGCTCAAATCAACAAGAAAGTGGCAAAGAGTATAAATAGTAAAGAGATATTATGACTCAAAATTTTTGACTAACGTCAGATTTTCATGTGCCATTAGTACAATGCAGTCGAGAGCGCAGCTACGGCGAATAGCAGCAGAGAAATTCGGGGTGAACTTCGTTTTACTTGGTAAATTATTATGCGTAAGAAGATTTGATCGATGCAGCAATCGTATGCTAGATGAGGAGTGAGAGAAATAATTGATGAATTGCAATAACAATTCAGGTGCTTACGTCTGTCGGTCTTTTGATTTGGATTTGTTTTCGCTTAAGTAAGGGAAGTTAAGTTATTAAGTAAAGGAATTTTGTTTTTTGGAACATTTTGCCGACAATAAACTGTTTAGTGTTTTAAATTAGGTTTATTATTAAATTAGGTTATTGTTTATTGTTATTTTTTATGTACATATAAAATTATAATATAATTGTTGTACGAATATTTCGTTTTATTGATAATGCTTCCTTAATAGAACTAAAATCATAAATATTAAAAATTTTAGTCTTTAATATTTAATTTTAATAATGGTTTTGGACACTACAATAACTACAGGAAAATACATAGACGGTCAGACAGCAGCACTACAGTTGTTAGTACAAAATAACAAATAAAAGTCGATCTTCCGATTCCTTCATACTCATAAAAAATGTGTTCGAATTGCTACATAATATAAATATTTTCTGTGAAATATTTCCATTCTTTCATTTTATATTTTTGCTTCCATTAACTTTTTATTTGTACTCGAATAAGGTATTAAAGATGAAGATATGCCGACTAAAGTCTTCTTCTTCTTAAATCTTCTGCCTATACGATTTTTTCAAGAGCACGCTATGCTCGGAACGAAGATCGTGCCAGCGCTTCACATAGGTTGGACATCGAAGAAGAAGCAGAACAAAGCTACGAAAAGCAAAATTTCTTTCAAAAACCTTAAAATGCAAAATTTAAAACAAATCCAGACGAATCGCACCGTTCTTCTCATCGCCCGCTGTACTCCAGAAATTGATCGTGTCTTTCTTTCACACTTTACTTGGCATGCGAGTTCTGGATCGATCTCTTCTTACGCATATTCGCTTGCATTGTTAGTGCAAAATAACAAAAGCAAAGTCGATCTTCCGCTCCCTTCATACTCATTAAGAAGATCTTCCGAACCTCTCACTCATTAGGAGATCATTCAATTTTGCTTTGTTACGAGCACTGAGAAGACCGCTGAGTTGGACTTTATAACAACAACTATCAAGGGATTCAGGGCATACAGAAGCATTTTGTTGTTGTACACTTTTTTGTTTCTTTTCTACTAGAACAAAAACAAAGTTGAAGTGCTTCCGTACTTTCCTCCGAAAGCGAAGCAAAAGTTAGCAACAATTTATCAATCATAATATGGTGAAAATTATGTTTTACTGTAAATATTGGACCACATTCACCATGCTGCGCTGCCTTTCGATAGCGGCAGAGTGGTGTGTATTCATGGTAATAATGGCACATCTAATCTTGTTCTTCTTTGAGTCATAATATCTCTTTACTATTTATACTCTTTGTAATATGAATCGAATCGATCAATTTGTGGCATACAGCGGGCGATGAGAAGAACGGTGCGATTCGTCTTCTTTTGCTTCTCTTACAATAACAAACCATGTGCCGTCCGTCCGTCTGCGTTTGTTTTCAATTTTGCATTTTATGGTTTTTGGAAGAAATTTTGCTTTTTGTAACTTTGTTCTGCTTCTTGTTCGATGCCCAAGCTTTGTAAAGCGCTGGCACGATCTACATTCCGAGCATAGCGTGCTGTTGAAGAATTTGTATAGGCAGAATTTGTATAATAGTTGTGTAAAAGATGCCAAAGTTCTTTATATCATCATATCACTATATCCATCATTAGGAAAAAACACCAAAAGGTTAAGGGTATATTTGTACTGGAAATTGTATAGCATACAAACAGAGAAGATAGATATAGAAAAGTATACGGGTATATACACATGATACACAAACGTGATCAGCGTAACTTTCTAAGCCCGGTCTGTCTGTCGGCTGAAATCACGATCCGGGGTATATATGGGAATGATTTGGCAGAAATATCCAATATGAAATGGGCAAAATTGGTCGACGACAACGCTTACTCTTTATGTCGAGAACACTGGTACCTCTATTTTTTTCCTATTATATTATAAAATGGTATAGTAGCATAACCTTTTTAGTTATGAAAACAAAATAGCATTTCTGGACATAAAGTAACATTAGTATGCCGTTAGTATGCCAAATATTAAATATATAAACTTACGTATGTTAGCTAAATATATAAACTTTCTAAATACTCGTGAAACTTTACATACTAACTTATTTTCCAATAAAACATTATTAACACTGGGGGCGGTCCGTCCACTTTTGCACTATTTACATAGTATACACCATAAAAACAAAGAACGGATAAAGCACATGATATTGTCGCCAATGCTGTAGTTGTTTTTTGGAGCTTATTACAACAACACCAACATTATATATAGCCCTTCGATGTTTGAAATTGCGGCACCTGTAGGTCCTTAACTAGAAAGGATATCCGATATCAATAATATTTGTACCGTTATATAGGTTCTTAACCTGTCTTTTACCGATACAAGAATCCATGCCCCGATGTAGAAAATTTTTACAGGGTAGACTATTGGACAACAAATTAGAAGTTGTGCATACTCAGAAAAATTTAAAAAAAATATTTGTAGTGTGTTGCTTTAAAGCAACGTCGGTAAGTAGATAGTACTGATTTTATTAAAAGTACTTTATCAATACAACTTAAAAAAGCGTCTGTTTTTATAACTACAGAATAACGGTAAACCTTGTCGCCTTCTCTACTCATATTTGAAAATGTTTACAACTGCCAAAATAACTGAAGTTCTAGTTATTGACCGATGTTGCTTTAAAGCAACAGCTTTCTTTATGCAATAAAAAAACTGATAAACACCTGAAAAACCTAATACTTATAGTAATTTTTGTATAATTTCAAACTTATATTTTAAGATTTAATATCAATTATATCGGCACCTATTTTATTTGTAATTAGAAAAAATAGTTTTAAAAAGGGCTAAAAAAGATGTAACTGGTTAACTCATTGCTAAACCAAGTAAAACCGTAAAATTTAAAAAACAATTGATGCAGTTTAATAATAAACACACAAATGTATCAAAAAGCGCTAATCCTTTTTTTTTTTAAAAAGGAACAGTAAATTTAAGGAATTTTTTAAAGTTAGTGTTTCTTTAAAGAAACGGCGGTAAAAGACAGGTTAAATATCTTTCATTCATGTAAAGCAATATTTTATGGAAAATCATATACTTTTGAAGAAAAATGGAAAGATTTTTAGTCCCTTTTTTTATTATTTACTTAATTTTTTTCTAAGCAAAATGAATACACACGGGCGTACGCCCTGCTTTCCATCAACGACCCATCCATGAAGAGGCTAATGTCGTGCTTATTGCATTATAATGCAACAGTCCGTCAGTAATTAGCGTATCATGCCTCCTGTCTATTATCTGCATTCTACTCATGCGTTCCATCGGCACGCCAACCTTACTCATATTCTTTTTAACAATGTCGAGAATGCGACCGTGTCTCATCCCTTGTAAGCCAACCCCACTCCTGAAATCACTCTTTCACAATCGTCTTCTTACTTCTTATTACCGCCGTCTTCTTTATGAATAAGTCCAACAGCATCAGACCGAGTATCCAGAGCGATCATCAGAATAGTGCGCATAGTACTATTGATGACTATGCACGCTAGACGTTGCCTATCCTACTCGGTCGTGGTTGTTACTAGGCCGGCTTTATTTCACTATACAACCGTATTTCAAACAGGGTCTAACCTCAGCCGTATAGTTCCAGTGTGCCCTGTTGGGTGAGAGGCCCCAGCGAAGGCCCACATCCTGCTATACTGGAAAATAACAGCTCTTACCTTCTTTATCCGTTCCTTTACATGCTCCCTCTAGGACAATTTGCTATCCAGGGAATCAATAGTGATTTTCCAGGGAATAGGTGAGAGCACCTCTCCTCCCTGAGAAAGTACCATCGTCATTATCGCCCTTAGACTATGATTACCACATTGAAGATTAACAGCTCTGTGATTCAACATGAAGTCTATCCAACTGAAATAATTCGTCTTAGACCTCTGGCCTCCAGAGAAGATCTCAATCTTCCAAAGAAGATTTTATCGAAGGTTAAAGGTTCTGCTACTGCAAAAAAGGTTATGGGCCCTTGAAGTCCGTTCATATTTAGGCAGACATGCCAAATTTCAGTGCGATACTGTAAGGTCTGCAAAATACTCCTCCGTGGCGTCGATGATTTCCTCGCGTGAGCTGACTTTTTTATTGATGAGCCATCTTTTGAGGTTTGGGAAGAGATAATAGTCCGAGGGAGCCTAATCTGGCGAATACGGTGGATGCGACAGCAATTGGAGCCGTAAGTCATTGATTTTAGTCGTGGTTACGATGCTCTTGTGCGCCGGCGCATTATCTTGCAAGAACAAAATTTTTTTTTCACTTCATGTGAGGCCGTTTTGCAGCCGTTTTGTGGTATCTGCTAGCTCGCGCACCTTCACTTTACGGTCAGCCAACACCATTTCATGTATTTTTTGACATTGTCCTCTGTAACCGTAGTGGAGTTGCGGAGTGTCGGTAGTGTAATCTGACGGATTAAAAAAAAATTTATTCCCATAAAATTTATTCAATTTTTCCTTTGTTTCCTTCGCCGTTTTGCCTCTCAAAAAATGTTTTATGAGAGAACGAGAATCGTTTGCCAAACACGTCAACAACAATCAGCTGTCAAAACAAAACTAAATACAGTATCGCACTGAAATTTGGCATGTCTACCTAAATATGAACGAACTTCAAGGCACAATAACCATTTGCAGTAGCAGCGCATTCTGGTGGTCAAGGAGGTTACTTTTCACCCCACCTTGTATATACATGAAAATGGTCACAGCAATATCATACACTATATTCGCTTTGCGTCGTGTCGTTTTGCATTTTTTTTCGTTTTGCGCCATGGCATCAAATTCGGGAATATCTCTTCTATCTGAAAATCAACGCAATTTTAATACAGTTTTATTTTCACTTTGTTTTGCTAATTTTAGAGTTCAGTTTCAATTATGTAGTGTTCATATTGTGCTTTTTGTAACGTTTCAATTAGTGTTTGCTTTTTAAAAAAGAGAATAATTAATTTCTATGAATTTTTACGGGTTGTTTCTGATTACAAAAAAGGTAAATATTTTTCCAATTTATTTATTGCCAGAGTTATATTATTTGTGTTTTTTAATGTTTACTTTGATAAATTTTCTTTTTAAAAAGTAGTATTTTCGTAACCCTGGAACCTATCTTCGATCTTTACATGGTTTGCTATAGAAAATCTTAATTCACTTTGCGTCGTTTCAATTTGCGTCGTGTTTTTTTGGAACGTAACCCCGACGCAAAGTGAGGTATAGGTGTATTAGGAATCTCCTTTTCAGCCACCCCGACTAGGTCGTGCTGGCTCCGTAGATTTTCCCACCCTGTATACGTGTTGAAATCTACTCAAAGGGCGCTCAACAAGTATTGTCTCTTCTAGATGGTCCGCCAGCGCCCTCTTTATTGCTTTTAAAACAAGGAGGTCAGATAGATCCGTCTAAAGGACTTAGTGTAGTTCTTGTTCCCTAGTTTCGGTAGGAATACAACTCTACCCTCCCTCCAAACACCATCCACATATCCAGTAACCAGACATGCTATGAATGTTCTCCGCAATCGTCTGAGTAAAAGCTCCTGGCCCTATTGGAATGTAGGGACTTTGTAACGAAAATTATTCTAATAGAAGAATTTTGCAAATAATAGGGCGCAAAGAACGCACGGTGCGACGTTTTGTGGAAAAATTTCGAGAAACGGGACAGATCGAAAGAAAAAATGTAAGTGGAAAGTCAAAAGCCACAGCGGGAAGGTCAGACTTTGGAACGGATGTACCTTTGCAATCGGTTTTAAACAGCTATGAAATTGAGGAAAAACTTTAAGGATCACCTCGGAATGGACATCAGCAAAAGAACTATCCAAAGACGCCTAAAGGATATGGGTCTTGAAGCTCGTCCGTCTGCCAGAAAGCCGCTCTTATAAGCGGCTATGACGTAAAACGATTGGAATGGGCCAAGGAGCAGCAGGAATAGACAGATTTCGACTGGCGGAATGTCATATGCTGAAGGCACAATGAGGATTCTTAAATTATTCCTGTTTAGAGCAAGAAGCTTCTCGGAAACTGCCCTTGTCGGATGCATAAATCGTTCGACTTGCCGTGGGCCTGCTGTATTCGGTTTCACCAGTTTCTAGCTTGGACCCATCAATGTGCCAGATTTTTGAGCCTGGTTTAAAGCGGACATTGTTTCTCCAGTCTTCACGCTCGTTTATTTTGTCTTTGTATTTTCTGGAAAATATGACTATATGGAGTATTGTCATTTAGTTTGACAATTGGGTCATTTATGAAGATTTCTGCAATCTTCATGTGGCCCAAGAGATAGCCACTTTTGAATGTAGAAATTAGTTTAAGTGTTAGCTCCACCAAACACGCCTTCCTCTTTATAGTTATCTGCAGGGGAAGGATGTAAAGGAGACAGCTTAAGGCTATAGTGGGCTTGCTTTCATCGCCCCAGTTAGCTACACAGACCAATCGAAGTAGCTTATTTAGCGATGCAACAGATTTCTTCTGTTCGAATTTAGGCCGCCTTGCCAGAGCAGAATTCGTTAGTATCGGTCTGGCAATGGCTGTGAATATGACCAGTATGACCTTATACAGGCATAAAAAGCCTGCTACTTGTGGCTTTATTGATGACATTATTGAGGTGTGAGTTCCAGTTCACCGTTCTGTCTAGAGTAACACCCTGGTAGCGCGCCACACTGGAGAAGTTTAATGCCGTGCCTCCTAGAGCGGGCTTTGTTATTTCGAGCTTCTTTCTTCTGATGAAAGTTACTACAATGGTTTTTTCAGGGTTTAGGCACAAACCTTTGCGTTCACACCATCTGTGGGTTATGTTGATAGCTTTCTGCATACGCTCAGAGATTGTGGCTGATGCCTTCCTACTATGCATATGACTAAATCATCCGCATAACCTTGTGTGGTGAAACCCAGTAAGTTCAGCCAGTCTAAAAGTTCGTTCATCAGCAAGGTCCACAGTAGTGGCGAGAGCACGCCTCCTTGCGTGCAGCCTCTAGTGGCCTTTATTGATTGCGACGTTCTTCCCAGACCGAACTCCATAACTCTGGATGTTAGCATCTGTAAGGTCCTTTTTATGATCATAGGTGGAATGTTCTTCCTGACCATGGAGCTACTTATAGCGTCATAAGATGTGTCTCAGTTGATTTACATTACATTTACATTATGTAATGGGAATGCTGAGAGTATTGTTTCCTTAATGTACATGTCCAGTATTTTTTCCATTGCTTTAAGAAAGAAGGAACTGAGGCTTATAGGTAGAAAGGATTTAGGCAAATAAGAACATCCTCCACTGGCCTTTGGAATAAACACGACCTTAACCTTTGTCCATATCTCTGGTATGTACCCAAGCGCTAAACTGTCTTTTTAGATCCGAGATAGACTAGGGATTATAATATCCAGACCTTGTTGTAACAGGCATGGGTGAATCCATCAGGTCCCGGTTTTAATGAATGTTTTTAATGCCCATCGCACCTGTTGTGGTTCGAAATGGAAGTTTCCGCCGATACGTCATTTCGACATTTGCCACAGACAGACCTAAAACTGTCCTCACAGCATTGAAGAAGGTTGGTTCGTCAGAACAACTATTTATGTTGTTTTTAATGATAAACTCAAGAAGGACGTTTGACGTCTTTGCTGCTCCAGACTAGGTGGTGGGCGTTGGCATCGCAGCAGAGGAGGCAAGGAAGTCGACTCTGCTGACAATAGTCAATTAGAGCTATTACTTCCTCTGTTGGCGAAATACCCCATACACCATAGGTACGTCTGTCCATACTGTTGACAGGTCATGAGTTGTGAATTCTGAAAGGAAGGGAAGGGAATTGAATCTTTTGTTGAGTAGTAAGGCTGCTCTTGAACGGTGATACGGAGTCCCTATATGGCTCCTTTGTGAACCCACAGTTCCTGGATAAATACCACATTCAGAGAAGCAGCTAGACATTTCATGCTAAGCACGTCTGAAACTGACCTTCGTACGATGCAGGTTGATTTGTAGACACTAGATTTGTCTACTCTTCAACTTCTGCCGTTTTGACGAACTCATCGCTAGTTGGCATCGCCACTTTTTTGCCCAGGTTACCGGCTAGTTGAGCTCTTTCTTCTGGGGAACTCCTTGCTTTCTTGCTGACCCTACAGCTTTTCCGGTGTCCACTGCTATGCAGCGAAGAACGTGGAGCTTTTGGACCTTGAGTGCTCCCTGTCCTGTACTCACTCAACTTTTCCACGTTCGGGCATCCTTGAGTTGGAGGTTTGCACATTCTCAGAATGCTCTTGGAGGAGCATGGTTTCTCCTCTTCCGGTGCCCCACTGGCCATTGTTTTTGGCTGTCGCTTGCTTCCGCAGTATATCGTTATGGCTGTGGATTAGGCGCGGAAAGCATTTTTGCCTGAAGATCATTGTGCCACAACTGCTGCTCACCTTGTGTTGTGTTGTTTTGAGCACCTCTGCGGAGATCGGATTGATCGCCAACACCAGCTCAACCACCGATCCTGTGTGCGTTTCTTAAATAACGCGCCAAACCCCTACTCTAACGTCCTTATTTTGTCAAGTAGCTTCAGGATGTCTCTGGTTTCTTTGTTGTTTACCTCAACAAAGTAGCCAGTGTGGATTTGTGGCCGAGATACATCTGTTTGTGTGCTAAATTTCGATTCGAAAATCGATGCAGGTGGTGACGCTTATCAAGAAAAAAGTATACTTTTCTATACCTGCTAAGCCTCCTTATTTGCCTTATGTTACATAGCAAACAGTCACATTGTTTTTGTTTTCTGTACAAAGTTGTTGAAACTGAGAGTGCTCAGTTCATCCGTGAGAGAATGAAAACGGATGAACTGTTGGCACAGCAAACACTGTGTTTGTTGTCGACGAGTGCAAACTGCAAACAGAACAGAGTTCTTATGTAGTGTAATAAAAAGTATGCATGTTTTGGAGTGAAAAAGATGCACTTATATCGAAAAAAGAAGGATTACGTGAAAAGAATTGCACAAAGCAACTCTCATTATGTATAAATACTACGGAAAGTGTTTGACCTTACTAATATAAGAACAAACATAGTTTACCTTAAGTATTTGCGGGTAGGGTGACAGATATAATTATTCTAACGGCATTAAGATTTATGCCTTGAACACATAGAAAATCGTACGACGAATTTTACGGTGCGAACTGTCAGAAATCTTCTGCCGCAGCGAAGTTTTGGCTTGTCAAAGTCGATGTAAACACACAAAAATAAGAAGAACAAGAGCGACGACTGCGAATAAATCGCATCTGCGATCGATCTGGATGCGATTTATTCGGAGTCGCAAGTAGAGGCAGCGACGTAATTTTATTTTTTTCTCGTTTCCCATAAGAGGCCGTGTAATTTTGACAGTTCGCACCGAAATATTCGTCGTGCGATTTTCTATGTGTTCAAGGCATTATGCTTAACCTAACATTGCTTAAATTTCAGTTTGACAAAAATGGCAATCTCATTAAATTTGATGGTACTTCTATTCTTTTGAATTCTTCTATACCAAGAGATGATGATTTTTTGCAACTTTTGGAGGTTTATCGCCCAAATATTACATCCCTTGAGAATAATATAGTTGGAACCACAAAAGTACACCTGGATGGTCGTCATGAAATTTGCAGAACAGACGAATGCAATTTGGGAAATTTAATAGCTGATTCAATGGTATATGCTCGAGTAATTGAAACTCAAAAGAATATCTTTTGGACCGATGCAGCTATTGCATTCATAATGGGAGGAGGTGATTAATTCAAAATAAAATTTAACGACACTTTCGAAATGTTCTTGTATTTGCAGGAATTCGTAGTTCTGTTGAGAAGCGTTTGGATGGCACTATAACAGAAACCGATGTCCTTACCGTATTGCCGTTTAACAATAACGTATATGTGACAAAAATATCTGGTAAAACTTTACGTAATGCTCTGGAACATTCGGCAAATATACGTAAATGCGACTCTAATGGTGGATTCCTTCAAATGTCTGGAGTACAGGTTACTTATGACTACAATCGGAATTATGGTGATCGTGTGAGTTTTGTTAGGGTTAGATGTTCTGAGTGTGACGTTCCAATATACGAAGAGCTCGTTGATAAAAAAATGTATAATGTTATTGTTCCTGAATTTCTCTTAACTGGAGGTGATGGCCATATCTTTGGAAATGAGGAAAATGATACAAGCCCCATACGTTTACAGAAAAATGATCATCGTATTCTTGTACAATATCTGAATGCTCATAACTTTGTGCAACCCGAACGAGATGGTCGTATTACGATAATCGACAAGAACGTAGAAGATACAGCCTACAGAATTACCAATTCCTTCGGGATTAATATATTCGTAATAGTTTTAATGATATTGTTTCGTTAGATGTAATCTTCGCGTTAGAGTTCCAAAACACGATTTTATTATGTAATATATTTTTTTTAAATAAACTAATGAAAAACAAAAAGGATAGTAGCAGATAAAATTTCGGCCTGGCCGAAGCTCAAGTACTTCAAGCCCTCATGTTTTGTATGACATGGAAAATTGGACGGGCAACAACTATTTTGGAGTTGTTTTCCGTTTTTCGTTATGATAACAAAATTTCATTCCTGGGTATAGAATAGCATTATTCCTTAATATGTATGCCAAATATGGGCGTGATCGACCACTTTTAGGGGGGGTCAAATGGTTATATTGTTAAATAAACATAACTTATTTTCCAATAAAACATTATAACAGCAAAACTGAGTGCGTTCCGTCTACTTTTACACTACTTGTAAAATAATAATAATAAACAAATTTATTACCACGGAAATAAAGCTTAAATTTGAACACAATAATAAAACTACTAAGCTAGTTATTTTGTTTTGAAAACAGGTAACGACCACGGCTACTATTTATACAGTGGCGTAGCCAGAGCTCATGGAGCCCGTAGCGGTTATTTAACTTGCAGACACAAAAATTGGAGTAAGGTAAGTCAATAATTTCCAAAACTGCAGCCCCCGAAACTGTGCCGCCCGGAGCGGACCACCACCCCCGCCCCACCCTAGCTACGACGCTGTAATTATACCCGTTTGTGATTAAATGTGATTATAAGGCTTTCCTTATAACCACATATTTCCTGTAGCTTAAGTTTATATTTCATTTTATAATGTTATTGTTCTGCAATGAAAAATATAAATAAATTAAAAATTTTAATAAATAAAGGTATTAATTTAAATTAAATTTTTTCAAAACTTTTAGGTGTAGGGTATTTAAGATTCGGCGAGGCCAAATATAGCACTCTTACTTGTAACGAGGTTTCCCCTCTGTCTTGCCTGGATATACCCGCGGATGCCGAGGGGTCTTCCGCAATAATAACGCAATTATGTTTCTTGTTGAATTCTTCGTTTATTGATTTTTTTGTTAATTTATTTATTTTAATGTTTATATATGTGTTTTTATGTGTTTATTTGAATTTTAAAATTTTTTATTATTGTACAATATTAGAAATGTTTTGTTTAATCTTCTTGCTGTTTAGTTTTAATTAATGTACCTCTTTATACACTAAATTAGAGTTTTTGCCATCAGTTGCTAGCACAACCAAACTGTTAGGTGAGCAGGCGAAGTAAAACTGCCCATGTGAAAAGCAGTCTTGCCTAAGATCAAATCCTGCTATTTCGAGTTAAGTTTGTGAGACGGTAGATTAGGTGGTTAAGTGTATTTATGAACTCCACAGGATAGTGTATAGCGTTATCTATGTGCAATACTGTGTCCACCAATTTGTACAGATATTCTGTTTCTTCAAATGACTTCAGCAATGTGTCATTAATGGTTGATGCCTGATCGTTCTTAGGTGTAAGAATCGCACGTCCGCCCAACCACTCTGTTGTTTTATGGTGTAGGTTTTGGATATCCAGATATATTCGTTCTATTAGCTCGTCAACGGTCGACACAACTGAGGCAAGATTTGGTTGAATTTGAATTTCCCCTGAATACTTCAGTTTTGAGCACCGTGCTCTTAGTCCATTTATAACAAAGTGAATTGACTTAATATTGCGTCATAGGGCTATAAATCTGCAGTATGGGTGTCATAATTTGAGAGCGATAGGGATGACCTCAGGGAGGCCCACCCACCCACCCTGTCGCCCACCCTTTGAAATATAACTGTTGACTCCTTGCTTCAACGTTTAGAATCCAGAGCATACACACAATTGATATAACGATATAAATATAAAATAGCAAACGATATAATTGTAGTGGTGAGAGAAAAGTATATTGACAGCACACGGGATATAATGCCTGGTGCACGTTCAGAATAGTGTGGAACTATCGATGGTGCACCTCCCCTAACAAGGCGCGCTGGGGGGAGAGCGACACCCGCCCAGATAGCGACAAAAGCCGAATTGATCAGGTTGCAACGTTTGGCATGCATATCAGTGGTGCTATCACCGCTCCAACTTTCGCTCTAAAGCCGATACTCAGGGCAGGCGAAATTACGCTTGCACAGAGATACTGTTTGGCCAGCTCCAAGCTGGTTTACCAGCGACAGCACACGGTCGTATTATCAACATTGTCTGTAAAAAGGTGAGCAATGTGTGCATGCCGATAGAAAGTATGCGTAGAATGCGGATCATTGACGGGTGGTATGACACAAATATTGCGGACAGCCAACTGCACGATAAGTGCAGAAAGATGTTTCGCTGATAGAAGGGAGGGCATATGCAGGTGTTTTCTCCTCAGAATTAAACATTAGCTATAAACTCTATTTAGAGAAATACGTGGCCTCTAATCCATGCTCTGGGAGACTATTCTGGATTAACAAGAATGAGAGAATGAAAAAAGTGTGAAAAGTTGAAAGTTTATCTTCTAAAATAATGAGAATGAAAAAAAAACTACATACAAATGAGAAATATTTGTTATGAAAAATATTTTGTAATGAGAATGAAATTAAAACTTTACTCATTTTATACAGAATAGCAATCCTAAACCATCTTATTGGTGACCAGTTGCAGCATACCAAAATCCTGTTAGCACTGGATAACCAGGCGATGATTAAGTTCCAGATTGGCGCTGGAGGCTGTCCGGAAGCTGAATGAACGTTCCCAACAGAACAAGGTAACACAGAATAAACAGTATACAGAATGAGCATCTCATGCAAATGAAATATGGTGCCTGGTGCAATATTACGACCACTGTTAACCTAACATTACGTCCGCTGTTATAAATAATGCGACCATGGCCTGCATCCTCAGGCTTGCACGAATGTAAGAGCTGAACATCATCCGCAAAGATGGGAACCAATGAGTGGGTAATCACATCCGGTAAGTCGTCCACGAATAGTAAAAATAGGATTGAGCCCAAAATGGACCCCTGTGGGATTCCACAGTTAATATCGAGTAATTCGGAAAGGGGCCAGATATAAAAACTTCCTGAGCACGTTCAGTCATGTAGAAGAAAATAAGGCTGCACGCAGAACTGGAGAAAAGAAACCTCTCCTTCAGTTTGCCACACAAAATTCTGCCATCCACACTATTGAATGCTTTGCTGAAGTCTAATAGGAGCAAGTAGGGTACGAGCTTCCTATCCAGGTTTTGTCTAATTGTGTCAGTAATGTCCACAAGAGCAGTTGCAGTACTGTGACTCGATATCAACCCCGATTGTCGCACAAATATTCTAACGCTTTCGCCTATATTAATGAATTCGAGAATCTGAGATCTTCCATGAACGAGGGAACGTGGAGTAGGGTAGGACAGAATTCACCATTGACCAAATATGGGCACCAAAGATAGGCCAGAGAAGTCTAATGAATCTTATGTGGATATCGTCGAGACCTACCGCATCTGACTTCAGGTTTGTAAGAGCATCCCACCATTCCCATCTCCGAACATTTCGGAAGAAAAATGCTTCGGGATTTTCAGGTAGGTCGATATCCGTACGACAAACAGTGGTACCCGTTCCTTGTAGCGACGCGAAGTAACTATTGAGGTCGTTTGGATTCAATAAGTCTGGGCACTTCTTACTCCCACTTCTTCTTCTCCAATCTCTTAACACGCTTCCAAAAGTCTCCAGTAGCCGACAGCCCCTCCATGGTGCTACTCCCGTATCTGAACTTAGCCTTTCTGCTTAAGTGGGTGACCCTGTTTCGGTACTTTGTAGGGCTACTTTTGGGGTGTTGGGTCAGTAACGTAGGCCCTAAAAGCTGCATTACGAAGTGATTTGGCATCAATTATGCCCTTTTTTAGCCAAGGGCATCCTTTAGTTCCGGGCTTGTGCTCTACTAGAGGAACGAATTCATCAAATAGACTGGTTATTACATTATTCAAAACCCTGATCTTATGATCTATATTACTAGAGTCATAGAAGGCTCGCATGTCAAGGCCGTCACATTTCTCCATAAGCCTAGGCAGATCTATTCTGCCTGCCCGAAATTTATAGCTGTTTGGCGAGATACGACAGCTTATGGACGTTGAAGCAAATATGAAAGCATGCCTAGAGATGTTTGGTATGCAAAATTGGTCAAATAAGCTAACAGTCTCCGCTGCTCTCAATACCAGGAAATCCAGCAAAGACTGGGACCCATGCACTACATCTAAGTGGATTGGAAGGTCAAAGTTTGTCTTTGTCACAAGGTTAAAAGCTCCAAAAAACAAGGCCGTGTTTCTCATGATAGCAGCGTTTAGCAAGTCCAAGTTAAAGTCTCGTATTATGTGTATGTGCTCATACTCTAGCGTCACCTTCGTCAATACCTCATTTAGCCCGTGGAGATCACCCCTGGGGCGGTATACCACTCCGAGAACAATTTGCGTTCTACTGTACAGTACCCTAATTCAATGTCAGCTGCCACAGGGGAGTAGTCAATAATCGTGTACCTAAGCTTAGAAGCCACATAAAAGCCGCACCCTCACCCCCGTGCCAGCCAACTCTGCCATGTCCCATGATACTATAGCCACGGATGGCAATCCGTCACAGCTTCGTTCAGCCAGGTATCGGAAATTCCAACAACATCAAGCATACCACCGCTCAGTATGCATTTAATCTCATCCAGCCTGCTAAGCACTATAAGACTCTGTGCGTTAAAGTGGCCGTCGTTAAACGAGCTTCTCCTAGAAGTTAAGGCTTCCACCAATACGCTACTGTCCTAGATACCCTACCATAAGTATCATGATTCATGACTTTTCTGATGCCCAACTGGTGAGAAGAACGAGATGCTGCTTAAACTCATTCCTCCATTCATGTGAGGACTCGCGTGGCGAGGAGAGCAATATTGACCAGGGCGGAGTAACACACAATATTTCCTCCACGCGGCAGGTACCATATAACAAAATTTAAATATCAAACGGAGCAAGATAAACTTATTGATAAATATTTGCGCGCAAACTTCAAGGCCTGCTGCAGATGACTAAGTGCTTTAAATCTATAACTAACGCAACACACACAATAAATTAACTATATCAAGCTACGAATATCCTTTCACAAATGTACACCAGTATAGGAGATCAACTCCAATTTATGACAAATTAGCTATGAAGTCTAATAATTAAAATCACCTGAAGACGGACACCAGCGGTGTCCGAAATATTGCAAGAATATAAAAAGAATAAAAAGTAGTGTTTGACTTTTATTTTATTTTTTTTTTGTTTTTTTTTTTTGAGACCTAGTGCCCAAATAATTAATATCATTATTTTTTTATAATATAATAAATTTCCCAATCAGATGAAAATTATTCTTTCTTTCATCTGTAACCGAAGCCCAAAGCATAAAAATTACGAAAACAAAAACGTAATAATTTTAAACGCGGACAAAGGCAACGTAACAGTAGCAATGGAAAAAAGTAAATACGAAAACCAAAAGGAAAATATTTTGCAAGATATGTGCATGTACAAACGCCTAAAACTGGACCCGACCACGAGACTTCAAAAGAAAAATAATTTATTAGTAGATAAGTTATTTAGACTAAATTTAATTTCGAGAAGCGAAATGCAAGAACTTGTGACGAATACCGCGATAGCACCAAGGATTTATGGACTACCGAAGATACACAAAGAGGGAACTCCACTAAGGCCAATCTGTTCATCCATTAATTCTCCATCGTATGGCCTGTGCAGACTACTAACAAACCAACTAAACAATTTGCCGAAAGAATCTAAATACAACGTAAGAGATGCGGTTGACTTTAAGGACAGAATAAATAACACAAATATAAAGAAGGAAGAAAAATTAGTGTCGTTCGACGTAATATCTCTGTTTCCTAGCATACCGATAAAATTAGCCATATTTATAATTTTAAGCAAGTGGAAAAAATGACCGTTTTTACAGACATGCCTAGAGAACTATTTATAGAAATCTTAAATTTCTGCATAGAAGAAAATAGATATTTTAAATGCAAAGAAAAAATCTACGAACAGTTAAAAGGAATGGTTCACCTGCATCACCAATAATAGCAGACATCGTCATGGTAGAGCTAATGGACAAGATTATGGAAACAATAACAAAGAAACCTAGACTACTGACGAAATATGTTGATGTATTATTTGAAATATTTAATGATCCGAGAGGATCATTAACTTTTATTCTCAACACCACAAACACGTAATACATAATGTAGCCTACAACTTCGCCAGTAGGGTACTTAAAATAAGTGACCAACAATTCCACGAAAAAAACAAGATTATAATAAAGAAAAGACTACAAAATAGAAAACATAATAAAGGGTTTTCCAATAAGAGGTGTAATTTTGATATTCAAAGAAAAATGCCGTTTTTTGAGATAAATTATCGCATGTTTATTTCGTAATAAAGAGGATGGTATGCCGTTAATAATGAAAAAGAACATCAGCCAAATGGCCACCACGACCACGTTTATAGGACCATATCCTTTTCAGGAAATTTTCCATAACCAAATCGCAAAGTTGCTGCCCTATGTCCTCGATAGCCTCACGAATTCCATCTTTGAGGTCTTGAATCGACGCTGGGCTGTTGGCGTAGACCTTATCTTTCACGTGGCCCCAAAGGAAGAAGTCACAAGGTGTTAAATCACAAGACCTCGGTGGCCAATTGTGATCACCTCTTCGAGAGATAACATGGTCAGGAAACTTTTCCCGTAAAAAATCAATAGTTTCGTTGCTTGCAAAAAATTTTCACCATTTTTGTAGTGAATTTTAATAATTTCAATGCGTTGTTGCAGCATGTATCGTTCCATTTTTTAGTAATGGCGTAGTTTCTACTTGTCAAATGTCATAAAGAACAGCTTCAAAAGTGACAGCTACCGAAATAGCGGGCTATTCAAAATTACACCTCTTACTGGAAAACCCTATATATAACGCAACAAAAAACCTGGAAATAATGAACTCACTAAACACAATAATAAACATATCCCCGGTATCAAATAAAATTATAAACTCAAATATTTATGACAGAGACAAAATAAAAATCTCATTAAAAACAAGCAATAAACTATAACAATTTTATACAAATATGAAATCAAAATTAGACAAATTGGAAAAATCTAACATAATTTATGAAATCTCATCAATGGAGACGGATCCCCACATATGCGAAAAGGTATATGTTGGGACAACAAAATCAAAACTAGACCAGATTAGCAACACATGAATCGGATTATAAAATCAAAACGAATGAAACCAATAACAAAACGGCACTGCATCACATCAAAACATTCTCCGAATATAGAAGACACTAGAATATCTCAACAAGAGATGAATTACAAAAAAGGATACAATGGAAATGCTGCATATATTAAATGTATCAACTAATAAACGAATGAACTAAAAAAGAGACACTGAGCACTGTGCTCAAATTTATAGACACAAAATAAACAAAATTAAAAAGAACTGTAAATAATAAAAAAAGTTAGACTCACACGGAATATTATAAATAGTCACAACATTAGTATCACCTGAAGACGGACACCGGCGGTGACCGAAATATTGTAAGAATATAAAAAGAATAAAAAAATAATAAGAAAGTAAAGTGTGTGACTTTTATTTTATTTTTTTCAAATTGTCAAATTGACCCACGATAGGGTACACGCAGCGCATAAAAATTGCAGCGCTTGCGTTTCCTGTAGGAGCGTTGACCGCGCTAAGTTCAGCTGCGCGTGCATTGACGACTTCTTTTCTCTGCCGACGTCTTCTGTCGAGACTGCGACAGAAATAGTGCAGTCAACAATTATTCACAATAATTTGTAAACAATGTATTATTGATTGGATCAGCAGAATCCGCTGACCAATCACAAAGTAATTTTAAGAAATGTGTTTATATTAGTTTTAAGTCCGCCCATCAAAATCGGCTATAAAAGGGCAAGCATTTCCACAATAAAATCAGAATCTTATCAGAGCCTAAAACCGGCAGTCTTCTAATTTTCTCAAGCCCTGGCAGATAATCTGCCGGCTTTATCAATCATACAAATAGCATTCTAAGCTGAGGCCCATGGCATACTCTGCCGGCCAAGCCTATGAATCTATAATAATATAGAATATAAACCAGCATAATTTTTGAAGTCAGGACCAGAGGTCCTTCTACATATTACATGGCGATCCTGCATAATACGATCCTGTGAACTTCGATCCTGCATACCACGATCCTGCGAACTTCGATCCTGCATATATGACCTGCATTCTCAAAAACATAAACAAACATCAAGAATTACTAGTACCAAAGTAGTCAACATGTCGCAGCTACCAAAATCTGGAACGCGTGTCATCGCCAACTGGGATATTCCAATTGCTGCTCTCATGGACATAAAAAAGCAACCCAAGTTTATTACTGGAAGAATGACGTTAGCTCTCACACTTTGCTCGATGGTCTTCATGCGTCTCGCTTGGAAAGTAACACCACGCAACATGCTGCTACTAGCCTGCCACATGACGAACTCCACTTAGCCCAAGGAAATAATATACTACGATTTAAACACTGACTGTTAATTGTAAAACAATTTCTTTAAGGATTAAGATTTGAAATGAATATGAAATAATTTAAATTAAATAGTGCTAACTAAAAATTAAAATACACAAAGCACTCAAATTATGGGTATGAATATAGTGTAGCTTTTAAAGCCCCTTACGTTACGTTAATTTAAAAAAAAAAGAAGAAGATATAATAAAATTTAAAACTATAGTTCAATCCATTCACGAAATTTTGTTGCAGAACAAAATAAAAATTAGTACTTTCAACATTGATACGGCAATAAAAGCCATTCCAAATTTTACAGGTTCATTTACAGCCTTATCGTGTATCTTTTCGCGTTGCGTTTATTTCGCGTTTTGTTTTGTGCTTTTCGTATTTTTCGATGAATTGAGAGAGAAAAATTTGTAAATCTCTCAAACGCACTCGAAACGCGGAACCAAACCCAAACACAGCTTTGTTGGTAATTTACATGTTTTGCAGACTTCACTACGTTTCTGTGGCATGATGGATGAGCTATTTCGTGGAAAAAGTCTCTCAAACCAGACGATCGCAAAATGCTCGCGTTTGGTGTGATTCTGAACAGTGGCTCATACAATTTTTTTTATGCATGGCGCTAACTTTTCCAAAAGGTTCAGAAAAACTTCCTTTTTCATGCCTAGTTCCTCATAAACCTGTTCATTATATAAAATAAAATAATGCACATACATAAGTAACAAATAATATTAGAGTTACTGATGCTCCGACATATGTAAAATATCCGATTTGTCCCTCTTCTGAGTATCCCCGTATTTTATTCCCACGCTATGACGCTGCGCTCTGGTAATCGCACGAGGAATATTGCTGCTATATTCACTCTCACATAAAGAGCACACGATAATAAACACAATATCAATATGTAAACAATGTGTGCGTATTATCAGATTTGCTTTTGTTGTACTAATTGTTGCCATACATCAATTATAGCACTAATTCATTGGTATTCCTAAAAAATTCTTGTAAAAATGCTAAAAATGCTTCATGCATGGTAACTCTTTGTGCTCTGCAAGCAGGGGAAGTCTGCAAGACTACGTAAAGTTTGTTTATCTTTGTGTTTCTCCTCAAAACTGAAACGCAGTCTACTCGAAAAAGTTTGATCATACCATTTGAAACGCATTGCGTTTGAGTCGCGTTTGAGTTTGCGTTTGCGTTTAAAAATACGAGATAAGGCTGTTAAAGAACTTGAATCATTTTTAAAAATCACAGAGCTGATTTATAATTCTTTAGAAACCACTGAAAAACCGAAATGAATAGAATTCGTACATATATTATGTAAAACTATCGTTAAATGTACGAACGGCTATATGCGGCATAACAATACCAACTACTTACAAAGAACTCGAAAAAACACTAATTACCAGATATAAGAAAGGGTGGTATAAGACAGAACAATAAGACAGTGCAACAGTACAAAGAACAGATTTTAACAATAATTAGCGACCTAAACAGACTTCAAATAACCGATCTAGGAGAAAACGCTAGTAGTGCACAGAAAGACGTAATAAGAAAAATAAACGACACTTATGCGCTCACTGTGTTTAAAAACGGTCTAAACGAAAATTTATAATCAACAATATTTGCGACACAAACAAAAACATTTAATGATGCAATAAACCTTGCTTTAGAAATAGAGATAAACCAAAACTCAAGTGCCCAAATAACGTATATAAACAAAAATAGAAATAACTACAGATTTAACGACACACAAAGAAATTCGAACAACTTCTACAACAACAACAACACTAACAACCGACAAAATTCATACAATAATTTTAATAATAACAACATGAATTATAGGAACACTTCTTTTAACAACAACAACCGCTCAAATAACTCTAACAACAATTATACACAGAACCAAACACCAGATACAGTAATAACACGACACCAAACAGAAACAACAACAACAACAACAACAGAAACAACAACAACAACAGAAACAACAACAATAACCGAAACAACAACAACAACAACAACCGAAACAACAGGAAAACGAGCTGGGCTCGGAGGGCAATTAAATTCACCCTCCGGAAAGCCAAAAACAATTACAAACTTTTATAATATTTCTAAGAATGCTACAAACTTTGTTGAATTGCATGATAATAATAAAAAACTTAAATTTTTGATAGATACTGCATCAGATGTATCTTTAATAAAAACTAATAATGATGTAAAGTATAATACTTATAGAACTTACGATACTTGTAAATTTAGAGGTATAACTAATGAAGTTATAGAACCACTAGGATTAATAAATTTAAATATAAAACTAGATAATGAAAATATTAATCATAAATTCTTAGTAGTAGATGAAAATTTTCCTATATTAACAGATGGAATTATCGGGAGAGATTTATTAAGAAAATATTTTTGTAAAATAGATTACGAAACCTTAACTATTACATTTACAGCCTTATCTCGTATTTTTAAACGCAAACGCAAACTCAAATGCGACTCAAACGCAATGCGTTCCAAATGGTATGATCAAACTTTTTCGAGTAGACTGCGTTTGAGTTTTGAGGAGAAACACAAAGGTAAACAAACTTTACGTAGTCTTGCAGACTTCCCCTGTTTGCAGAGCACAAAGTGTTACCATGCATGAAGCATTCTTAGCATTTTTACAAGTATTTTTTAGGAATCCCAATGAATTAATGCTATCATTGATGTATGGTAACAATTTTTACAACAAAAAACCGATCTGACATTTCGCGGCCAATATTTACGAATTGATATTGTTTTAAAATTAAAAATCAATAAAAATTAAGATCAATTAAAAGTGTAAATTATGGCAGCAATATATATGGTGCGACTACTAGATCAGCGCCATCGCGAGGAAGAATATTCTGTAACACTAAGAAGACGTTTAAGGGATCACTCGGACGTTTTGGATATGCCGGAGCATCTGTAAGTTGTAAATATTATTTGTTATTTATGTTTATGCATTATTTTATTTTATATAATGAACAGGTTTGTGTCAAACTATCGGATGAATAAAGAAGTGTTTGTCGATATCTTGGAGGAGGTAGCGCCGTGGATGAAAAAAGGTTCCAGAAAGACTGCGATTCCTCCGATACTTAGACTGGCTTCCTTTTTGCGATTCCTTGCAGCCGGTAGCTACCAAATGGCTGTAGGGAATGAACATATGGCATCGATGACGCAATCCAAGGTATCCCGAAACATTTCGGAATGTTTAAATATTTTCGAGCGCCACATATGTCCAAAATGGATACAATTCGAGATGTCTGAGGAGGAGGAAAATGCTGAAAAATTGAAATTTTACCGGGAATACGGGCTACCGGGAGTGGTTGGTTGCGTAGATGGTACGCACATCAAAATAATGTCGCCCGGCGTTCTCCGGCATTTGTATTATAACCGTAAAGGTTATTATAGTATAAATGCTATGATAGTGAGTATAATAATATTATATACTTAACATAACATATCATAAAATTATACTTTGTCTTAGATTTGCGATTTCGACATGATTGTGCGTTACGTTGACGCTACAATCCCAGGTGCGAACCATGATGCCTTTGCGTGGAAGACCAGTCCGGCAGATGGCATTCTTCAAGCTGCATACAACAGTGGGAAAAGAAACACATGGCTGTTGGGTAAGAATTTGTAATACTCAAATTTATTTAAAATTTAACCTATTTTAAAAATTTCAGGTGATTCAGGATACCAATTGCTTCCATACCTGATGACACCGTACCGAATGCCCCAGCGCCGCGAAGCTGAGATTTTTAATAAAAAATTATGCAGAGCACGCAACACCGTAGAGCGCTGTTTTGGTGTCCTAAAAAATCGTTTTCGGTGCGTCATAGGAGAAAGGGGTCTGCATTACTCACCGAGGAAAGCGACTAAAATTATAAATGCATGTTGTGCATTGCACAACATATGTATTTTTAAAAAAAACAATTGGCAGGTTACTGAGGAGCCAATTGAGGGAACCGAATTTCCTGTAGATTGGTCTGTTGAAGACGAGCTGCCTTCAGTTACAGCAATGACAATCCGGGATGAATTGGCATCGAACTTAATACCCTAATCATAGGTTGTTTCGATATACATATATACATACATCATATTACATATTTTATTTCATATTTCAATTCATTTTTATTGAGTTTTTCCTCTTTAAGAAAATATACGAGTATATGTATATAAATATTTGTTTATAAATATGTGTAAGATAACTAAAATTACATTAAAAATATTTTAATAAAACAAATTAAATACAAATTTCATTAAAAATAAAAAATTAGCTTCAAAGTTTACAAATATGTACATACAATATACATACATATGTATTTACTATTTTGAATTGTTCTGTATTGCTGTGTTCCGCTGTTCCAGCGCTGTGGCAATGCGCTCCAGAGAATCTCGAATATCTCGGAACAGTGACGAGTGTTCATGAAGCACAGCAAGGCACTCATCCTCAGATCTTCGGCGAATCGTCGGTATGGGATGTGGAGAAGCTGGTGTTGCTGGCAGCACAGCAGAGGCGACCAAAGGTTTTGCTTTCGGTAGCAGCAAGGGAGAAGCTGCTATTGTAGCTGGCGGCACAGTAGAGGCGGCCAAAGGATTAGATGCTGGTAGCAGCAAGGGAGAAGTTGCGGTTGTTGCTGGCGGCACAGCAGAGGCGACGGAAAAAACTGTCTTCGGCAAAACTGCAGAAGAAGCTGGTGACAAGGTGGCCGCGGGCGGAGCCAGAGCTGCAGAACATGAAGCTAAAACAGAGAAAGTAAATGGAAATGAAAACGAAATAAATAAAAACAAGTTTTTAACTTCACCTTCCTCATCCAGGCGTAATCGCTTTCTCGGCCCTTGGATTGCTCCGTCGAATAGTCCAGGCCGGACGATATTATGTGACAGAGCAAGAAGTTCATCAACTTCTTCCTCCGTTGGGGTGAGGAAGCTGCAACACGAACGCCCCCCTCCTGTCTGTCTCAACTCAGCAGCGTTTTCTGTTAATTTTTTCTTTGTCCGACTTTTTAAGTCAGTCCACACCTAACATTTTAAAGGAATTCATATAAAAATAAATACACTATAAATATAATACAATTTCTTCAGTGAAGACTTACCTTCTTCCACTCAGCAACTGTTTTTATGGGAGGGCCTAGGCTGTTGAGCAGTACTCCTATAACTCCCCATTCCTTCTCCCATTGCTGCTTATTTTGGCCAAACACGGGTGTGTTACGCGCCATCTCTGGCCGCTTTCGAAGCTCGACCAACAGCGTTTGAAATTGAGCAGTGCTTGTTGGTCTTGAGCTGAAAAGATCATACGTTATATCCATATAAACATATATACTCGTAAATAGACATTGCAATTCACGTCCAAGACAAAACTTGCAACTTAAAACTACACTTGCAATGTAAAAATATACTTGGAAATGAAATGCAATTTGCACGTATATCTTCAAATCACATAATATTTTACATACTTTTTCATATTGGTTTCTGTTGTTATTTATAAAATCACTTTTTTCTTGCGTGCTTTCTTGTACGATCAACTGAAAGTTTAATGAAGAACTGTTGAAAATCACACCAAACGCGAGCATTTTGCAATAGTCTGTTTTGACAGACGATTTCCAGGAAATAGTTGATCCATCATACAACAAATGCGTAGTGAAGTCTGCAAAGCATGTAAATTACCAACAACTCTGCGTTTGAGTTCGGTTTCGAGTTTCGATTGCGTTTGAGAGGTTTACAAATTTTTCTCTCTCAATTCTTCGAAAAATACGAAAAGCACAAAACAAAACGCGAAATAAACGCAACGCGAAAAGATACACGATAAGGCTGTTAGTTTTTTGTAAATCTCTCAAACGCACTCGAAACGCGGAACCAAACCCAAACGCAGCTTTGTTGGTAATTTACATGTTTTGCAGACTTCACTACGTTTTTGTGGCATGATGGATGAACTATTTCGTGGAAAAAGTCTCTCAAACCAGACGATCGCAAAATGCTCGCGTTTGGTGTGATTCTGAACAGTGGCTCATACAGTTTTTTTTTTATGCATGGCGCTACCTTCTCCAAAAGGTTCAGAAAAACTTCCTTTTTCATGCGTAGTTCCTCATAAACCTGTTCATTATATAAAATAAAATAATGCACATACATAAGTAACAAATAATATTAGAGTTACTGATGCTCCGACATATGTAAAATATCCGATTTGTCCCTCTTCTGAGTATACCCGTATTTTATTCCACGCTATGACGCTGCGCTCTGGTAATCGCACGAGGAATATTGCTGCTATATTCCCTCTCACATAAAGAGCACACGATAATAAACACAATATCAATATGTAAACATTGTGTGCGGCTTATCAGATTTGCTTTTGTTTTACAAATTGTTGCCATACATTAATTATAGCACTAATTCATTGGGATTCCTGAAACTACTTGTAAAAATGCTAAAAATGCTTCATGCATGGTAACTCTTTGTGTTCTGCAAGCAGGGGAAGTCTGCAAGACTACGTAAAGTTTGTTCACCTTTGTGTTTCTCCTCAAAACTGAAACGCACTCTACTCGAAAAAGTTTGATCATACCATTTGGAACGCATTGCGTTTGAGTCGCGTTTGAGTTTGCGTTTGCGTTTAAAAATACGCGATAAGGCTGTTAATGAAAATTATATAATTTTACCATTACATTTAAACACATCGATAGAAATTGTTTTACCATCAAGATGTGAGCTCATTGTACCAATCAATACAAATTTTAAAGACGATAGAATAATATGGAATAAAGAAATTAAAAAAGCAATGATTCCTAAAGAATATGATAAAAATATAAAAAGAACATTAATCGTCACAAGGGGTATGAAGAATAAGAAAAACGATGAAACTGATGTTACAACAAACCTATCGGAGCCTGATCAACTCTATACATGGAACTGTACATCATTGTCAGATATAAAGAATATAAAGAAGTTAAAATTTATAGTAAATAGGTATGGTGATAATTTGACAAATCCAGATTCGCATTCAGAGAAACCTACCAGTTTGTGCACAAACAGAAAAGAAATATTTACAGAAAACGATATCATAAATGTAAATGTAAAAGTAGACTAATGATAATCCAACGAAATTCGTTTCGACTCTGGAGAAGTTATCTTTACACATGAATAAAATGAATATCAAAGAGCTAGCATTGAGTGAAAAAGATGAAATATTTACAATTGTTAACAAAGAAGAATTTAAGAAGTTATATAATGTGTTGCAACATAAAAATAAAAATCGCGCGTATTTGAAGATTTTAATATATAAACCCCCAGAAAAAATTGATGACGATATAATAAAATACAAATTAATAGATGAATACCATAATTCACCTATAGGAGGACACTTAGGAATTAGGAAAACAATAATAAAATTAAAACAAAGGTACATTTGGAAAAACATGAGCAAAATGATTAAACAATTTATATCGAAATGTGAAAAATGTAAAATTAATAAGCAAACCATACATTTAAAAGAAAGAATGGTACAAACTGATACACCTAATAACAGTTTTGAAATTATATCTATAGACACCGTAGATCCTCTAAGAATTTCAAATAATTTTAGATATATTTTAACAATTCAATGCGAATTGACAAAATTTGTAGTACCACATCCAATAGAATCTAAAGACGCAACTTCAGTTGCAAAGACATTAGTAGAACAATTCATTCTCAAGTATGGAAATTTTAAAACATTAAAATCAGATAAAGGAACTGAATTTACTAACACACTACTAAAAGAAATATGCGAATTACTAAAAATTCGACAAATTTTTTCTACACCATATCATCACGAAACATTAGGTTCAATAGAACGAAATCATAGGGTACTGAACGAATACTTACTAGCATTTGCAAAAGAAGATGACTGGGACAAATGCGTACCGTACTATGTATTTGCGTACAATACCACACCACACGTTCATACAAATTATTCACCATATGAATTAATTTTTGGAAAATTACCTTCAATGCCTGATGATATACATATTAAATAATAATACAATTTCTTATAACCTAGATAATTATGTTAACGAATTAAAAGCTAGACTAAGTTTATCTTTAAGAAATGCAAAAGCTAATCTAACAAAATCTAAAGAAATACGTGTAAATAACCAAAACAATTGTAATAATTCTAATTTTAAGATAGGTGATAAAGTATTAGTAAGAAATATAAATAGAAAAAAACATCAAAAACCATATCACGGTCCTTACACTATAATATGTAAAAATGGAGTAAACTCGACAGTAATGGTTAACGGCATGAGAAAAGAATTTCATAACAATTTGTTGAAAAAGTTCTAATAAAAATATATATTTCTTCAAAATATATGTATATTTTTCTTGAAAGGGTGAGGGTGTAGTGTACCACACAAGTCACCACGACCGTTTCATAAGCGACAGTCAAATTGACCCACGATAGGGTACACGCAGCGCATAAAAATTGCAGCGCTTGCGTTTCCTGTAGGAGCGTTGACCGCGCTAAGTTCAGCTGCGCGTGCATTGACGACTTCTTTTCTCTGCCGACGTCTTCTGTCGAGACTGCGACAGAAATAGTGCAGTCAACAATTATTCACAATAATTTGTAAACAATGTATTATTGATTGGATCAGCAGAATCCGCTGACCAATCACAAAGTAATTTTAAGAAATATGTTTATATTAGTTTTGAGTCAGCCCATCCAAATCGGCTATAAAAGGGCAAGAATTTCCACAATAAAATCAGATTATTATCAGAGCCTAAAACCGGCAGTCTTTTAATTTTCTCAAGCCCTGGCAGATAATCTGCCGGCTTTATCAATCATACAAATAGCATTCTAAGCTGAGGCCCATGGCATACTCTGCCGGCCAAGCCTATGAATCTATAATAATATAGAATATAAACCAGCATAATTTTTGAAGTCAGGACCAGAGGTCCTTCTACATATTACACTACTATTAAAGTTAAATTTTTATATTTTATAGAATTAAACTATTCTAAAAGTATCAAAATCTTTTGAGTATTGTACACTACAATATAAAAGTGTAAGGTAATTAAACTATTGGGTTCATTTATGGAGGTCAATTCCTCCCCTTTTTAATGTTAAATAATTTAACTAAATCTATATTTTTAGTCATTTGAATGGTAGGTTCTTTAATTACTATTTCATCTAACTCAGGTGCGTGAAGTTAAACTCAAAATGTCCTGAAGCTTAACTAAATGCGGTCTTTTCCTTGTCCTCCTTATCCATTAGGACTTGATGGTACCCACTTGTAAAGTCTAACGTCGAAAAATATCTACTCCTGCCTAACTGATACAATCAGGGCAATCGGGAATTCCGCCGAAATTTTTTATCCGTCGAAAATTTCGCTCCATCGGAAAACTTCCTTCTATCGTGAATTTCCATCGGAACAGTTTTCCGGCGGAATCATTTTTACGAACAGTATGTAGGCGAAATATTGATTCGAATATAACTTCGAAACGTCAAAATTGTCAAATGTCACTGCAAAGTTGCGTTGTTATTAGTTTGGAATAACCACCTCCAGTTTCTAAGTTTTATATTCTCCGACATCTTTTTCCGGATATATTTTTTTGTGACTCCAAACCTAGAAAAGAAATTACTTGTATACATATGTATATTTTTATTGTATTAAATTAACAGTAATTAGTATATAATTTATCAACTGTATATATAATTGTGCATGAATTGTATAATAAATTATTGTTTGTAAAAAAATATCCTATATACATATATTATAATATAATTATATATATATAATTTTTAAGCAATGAAATAAAATGAGAGACGAACACTAAAGTATAATTTTGCTTATAATTTAACTAATAACTATGTCCATATACATACATATATATATATTATACCTTTATTTACCATATAATTATACCTTTTTCCACTCAAACGTAGATTTTACAGGTGGTCCAGTAACATTTAATTTCTTTTCCGTAGTCCAAAATTTTCCAACCTCCTCCTTGGTCCGTTTGGTGTATCCAGAGGCAATATCTGGATACCATTATTCAATTATATTAACCAATTTTTCTAGTTGGCTTCGATTTGTCCTTTAAAAAGAGGTCACTTAAAAGACTGCAAGTTTTAAAATTTCTGCCTGTTTTTTCAACTGATAATTTTTTCCGAAAACGTCGAAAATATAGAGAAATTCCAAAAAAATTTCCGTAATAAAATTGTTCGCGATAGGTAGATTTTCTGCGGAATTTTGTTTAGCCCTTTCGATAATTGTTCGCGATACCTGGAAGGGAAAAATGGAGAATTTCCGACGGAAATACCTGCTCACGATTGCCCTGAATATCTCATTTATCCTATCTCATTTATCCTAGGCAGTGGAAAAAGTTGTTTAATTGTCGCTTCATTTACTTTTCTATAATCTATTACTAATCGCCATTTCTTTTGTTCATGTTTTCCACACTTTTTGGAACTAAATGTAGTGCAGTGTGTAGCGAGTTTTATTTGTAGGCTGGGATAAAAATCAGATGTTCCAGGGTTCACCAAGGGGTCGCAACTCTCTTAAACGAAAATTTTAAATTTCGTTAATAATTTTGATTTTACCTTGCTTGAAAATGTTTTTATAGATTGCATGTATTCCGTTGGAGTTAGACACATACCAGTTGTGTAATTAGTACGATGATTGCCAGAAACTGTATGCTAACTTATATTTTCAGCTTTATTGATTAATTTAGTAACAATTTCATTTACTTTAAGATTTCGTTCTATAAGTTTTATTTTATAAGATTTATTTATTATTTATTATTATTATAACTACTATTTTTGGCTCTATTAGGTTTTAATATATATGAAGTCGGTAACGTATCCACAATCGCTTCCGATGTTGGACGTACGGTTACTACTTGATTTTGCCTTAAGCTCCTATTTTTGTTGGGTTCCCAGATTATTGGCCTTATCTGGGTCATTGGCAGTTTCCCTGCTGGTTATTCTGTAAATTCTCCCAACTTCTTTTAGCTTCCCAATTCGCTTTCCCAATTGCATTTGTTTCCTTTTTCGCGGGTTTATAGGACTCTGATTCCTCCGCAACCCGTTAAATGTACTGGAGTTAGGGTTTACTGGCTTTTTTTGCTTTTGTTTCCACTTCTGTTGGACTGCCTTTTTTCTGGTCTTTTATAGTCCACGCGATTATGTATTGATGGAGGGAATTACTTCTTTCGATCACTGTGTCCACTATGTTGTGTTGCATACAAACACAACGTCCTAGCGTTCTTCTCGTGAAGAATGCTTTCTTTTTCCTTGCTTCCTCTCGGAAAGTTCTTTATTCTTTTCATGTACTTCTTCAGTTTACGTACAATCAACGACTCTTCGCTTAGAGCGTTTTCTTATTTACACTTTGGCCCGGTTGACGTTTCGTCGACTGAACGCAAGTGGGTCAGTACGTCGTATTTCGCAATTTCCATTATTATTTATATAATATTTCGCAATATTTATATTTGCGATATTAACAGTTTTAGTATCGGCAGAATTAAATCGTTCCAATTTAATTCTTCCGCATTAACTTTATTTCTTTTTTTATATTTTCGAGTCAAGCTTAATTTTGGTTTGGGAACATGCTACTGAAACTTAGCTTCAACAATTATTCCCAACCAAAGTGCTATGGTTGTTAGCTTGACTTTCGAGTTAGCTTTTGAATGAAGCTTATGACTTACCAAGCAAAGTGCTTGCATTAATTGCTGAATTGCTTGAACTTGGCCTTGACTCACTCACTGAGTATTATCACAGAATAAACAGTATACAGAATGCGCATGTCGCCCAACGAAGCAATCTGAATTAGTGGTGCGGGCCGAAAGCAATAGGGGGATAACAGAATTTGGTTAACAGAGCTTTGTCGCTGTTAATTTGTCGGGCGACGAAGTTCTCTGCTGTTATTAGTTAGGCAAGTTTCATCAAAAGAGCGAATTCAGTGCACACTCTACCAACAAACACACATGATATGAGAGTGCTGTTTCTCTTGATCACGTTCATTCGAAGATCTTTTCGAATGAGTATGAAGGGATCGGAAGATCGACTTTGTTTCTTTTATTTTGCACTAACAATGATAGCAAATATGCGTAAGAAGAGATCGATCCATGACTCGCATGCTTAGTAAAGTGTGAAAGACAGAAACGATCAATTTCTGGAGTACAGCGGGCGATGAGAAGAACGGTGCGATTCGTCTGGATATGTTTTAAATTTTGCATTTTAAGGTTTTTGAAAGAAATTTTGCTTTTCGTAGCTTTGTTCTGCTTCTTATTCGATGTCCAAGCTATGCAAAGCGCTGGCACGATCTCCGTTGCGAGCATAGTGTCCTGTTGAAGAATTTGAATAGGCAGATGATCTACTTTAGTCGGCATATCAACACATTGAATACGTTGTACGAGTAACATTAAAAAGTTAATGGAAACCCTTTTAGAGGGTTAAACGAATGTTTTTTACGAATTTGAAATAATACGAGATAGAAAGAAAATATAATTCCGTTTATAAACATTTTTTTTAACAATTCATAGATTATCACAGTACACAGTAGTTTTGTACACAGTAGTTTTGTTTTAGAAAACGAAAAAAGTGCTAGCCGACAATTTTTTTGGAGTTTGATATGCCTGCGAAACACATTCCCACATCTTCCTTGTGTAAACATGCAAAAATATTTGTACAAACATATGTATTGTACGAGTATGTGTGTATATATTTATAGTACAATAGAAATGCTGTAGGAAAAAGTCGACTGAGCAACGATGATACCGAATGATGACGAAGTTGCCGTCGGGAAATGTTGATCAGCTCACTCGGTTCTGTTAGAAACATCAAACGAGTTTAACTTTACAGAAACAAAGGCTGTTAAATGCTGGTCGTAATATTATTAACAGCGGACGTAAGGTTAAGTTAACAGTGGTCGTAATATTGCGACCACGGAACAAAACTTTTTTTGTATGAGATGCGCATTCTGTATACTGTTTATTCTGTGGTATTATTATTAGTAATATGGCCTTTGTTCTTACGGTTCAAGTTCTCAAGTTCGAAATTGGAATTGCGATTACGACATATAACATCTATCTATATCCATCCATCTCTATCTCTATTATTTCCTACATACTTTTCCCTATAATTTTCTGTTTTAAACGCCTGTTTCGCCGTTGTCTCTGTTTACTTCGTAAACATTAAAGAATTTTATTCAACACCAAATAATTTAATTTTTTATTATTTTTTATTAAATATTAATTAATAATTTTACTAAATAATTTTTACCTAATTGCTATTAAATCCTTTGTTACGGCGTGTGGTTCCACAATAGTTCCCACCAGTTCTTATCGCGTTCCATTACAGTAATACGGCACTTCGGAAACAAGATCATATCCAACCAATAGTACATACATATGTATATTAAAAATAATGTTAATTACCTATTATTATATAATTACTCCTTTATATTAGTGTCAAATTATTCTATAAATTGACAATAAATTATTCGGTCGGTAGGTTAACTTATTTGGACTCATAGCAAACTATTACTCAGAGTAATAGGCTCAATTTGCTGTAATAGGAAAGAAAAATATCCTGATTCAAGTGCCAGTGTTCTTAAAAACACTTAAGAACTATTCTGGTTGAAGTGCTAGGTTAGTTTCGCCATCCACACTCGTCTAGATGTCTAGGTTAAAGTGCTAATCTAGACAAAGTCGAAACGTGTGGAAGCAGACATTGTTCAGTCGGCGACTCGAATGAGATTGTCCTGGCCACAACATCGACACAACAAAGTCTGGGTATCGACACAATGTCATGGGATCCCATGCTGGTGCACCTTTTAATAAAAAGAATGGATAAAGGGACTCATCTGGCATATGAGCAGTCTCTAAAGAATCCAATTGAAATAGCGTCAATCACGGAGCTCCTCAAGTTTCTGGAGAACCGTTTTCAAGCATTAGATGCCATAGGGCACGAAGAAAAGCCAGCAGCAACAATACCACTCACGTCGATGACCACAACTCAAAACGAGCCAAAATGCAGGGCATGGGATGATAAAATCTAGTAAAAAAACAAAATGTACAAATTCAGCAAAAAGCATAACACGCTACTCTACTTGGAATCCAATACCAAAATTCCAGGGCCGAGAAGGGTGCAACAGTGAGGACTAATGCAGAGAACAAGTTCGAACGCGGCAACAATTCACTTAGTGCCACCTCAACATGGGACCTCCCCAAGGACATCCAGTATACAGATGCACAATGTTACCAACCAGGGGAAGTCGTATTAGGAGCAGAACTCTACCACAATTTGCTGTTAACAGAGAAACTTCCGTTAAAGCGTGCAGGAAAAATCTCCTATTGCATCTATTGCACACACAAGGCGAACTAAATCGACAGGTAGAAAAATTTTGGGAACTCGTAGAACCTACAGCAACAGTTCATGTGCGATCACCAGCCGAGAAATTGTGCGAATCCCATTTCACCCAAGATACTTTGAGAGACAGGGATGAACGCTTTATAGTCAGACTTCCATTCACTGAAAAAACATTAGCTTTTGGGCGACTCCCAGCGAGTGGCCGTTTCCAAATTTCACGCGCTAGAAAGACGTTTTTCCAGAGATCCGGAATTAAAACAACAATACGTAAAATTTATGGAAGAGTATGAAGCATTAGGGCACATAACGAAAATTAACATCAAACACATTGCACCTCTCGCCTACTTCATACTTTACCGCTGAATCCACAGACGTGAAAGCAGCACAACCAAATTGCTTGTCGTATTCGATGCATCTGGTATAGCCCGGAATGACATCATGCACATCGGACCGACAATCCAAAGTGAATTCTTTTAAATTCTTCTCCGCTTTCGAATGCCAAGATTCGCGTTCACCTGCGACATCGAAGAGATGTACCGACAAATTTAAAATAAATCCCATCGATCGTAAATATCAGCTCATCGATTGGAGATCACACAGCAAACCAGAGTTCAACTACTACCAGCTAAATACCGTAACATATGGTACAAGAGCAGCACCATATCTTGCTACCACGTGCTTAATGGAATTAGCTACCAAATACGCTTCAACGCGTATTCCCTTGGTACCACAGCTCTCCTGAATGACTTTTATGTTGATGATTGTCCGACTGACGCCGACAAACAATCTGTTGCTAAAGACATTTAACAGCAACTAAGTCTCATTCTGGATCAAGCAGGATTTAAGCTGAGAAAATAGTGTGCCAACCATCCTGCCCTACTTCAGAACATCATGAAAGAAGACCAAGAAGTAAAGCAGTATAGATTTCAGCAGTGACGTTAGCGATACGATAAAAACTTTGGGCCTAATGGTTACCAAAGACCGACCAATTTCCAATAAAACTGCATGACATGGCTCTAACATGTCCAACAAAAAGATCAATTCTATAGAAATACCACAACACCTTCATCATCAATGGATCAAATATAGTAACGAATTATTATACAAACGCTGAAAGAAAGGACACACGAAATTGTCTACAACTACACATCTTCTGCGACGCATCATAAAGGGCGTATGAAGAAGTAGCCTACACAAGATTATGCATCAAGGAAGGAATCATCACAAAGCGACTTGCAAAATCGCGAGTAGCTACGCTCAAAAGGCAAACAATACCGCGGCTGGAACTATGTGCGGCAATCCTTGGTGCCCAAATAGGTGGGAGAATCAAGCACGATTTGAAGTCAGGAGAAATACCAACGTATTTTTGGTCAGACTCAGAAATCGTTTTGGCATGGATTAAGGCTGCTACTACATCTTTCCAAACCTTTGTCGTAAATCGAGTTGACAAAATTCAAGGCTTGTCAGATGCTGCACAGAGGCGTCATGTAAATCCAACAGAAAACCCAGCAGACTTATTATCACGAGGTGTATCACCAAGTCAGTTTAAGCACAAGAATTTCTTGTTTTTTGTCCATTCTTTTACATCGGAAGGATAAATCTTTGCTAAAGCCGTATTGCAGCACCTCTAGCCTTGCTTTGGAAATGGAAAGGAAAAGTGCTGCACTCACCTCAAGCATTGCAGTCTACGAGAAATCAGACGATATGATCTATAAAATCAATCACAGGAACTCATTTAAGCCACTAGTCTATATTGTGGCTTACGATCTACGTTTTCTGAGCCACTGCTGGAACAGAAAGGAAAGAGATGAACATTAAAAAACTATCACACCAACTCCAGAAGGCGCTTCATGTCATTGTTGGCACCATACAACAATCAGACTTTAAAGACGAAAAGAAGGCACTGACCAAGAGTCATAGCGTAAGCAAGTCCAGTTCAATTAGTGAACTTAACCCATTCTTGTATGAAGAAGGATTAATTCATGTGGGAGGGTGTTTCGAGGCAGCCTCTATCTCTTATGAAGCCAAACATCAGTTAGTTCTTCCGTACAATGACCCTTTGGTCAAACTTCTCTTAAAGTGGTTCCACGAAGAACACTAACATTGCGGACCACAAACGTTATTAGTGCAATTCCGACAGCGCTTTTGGCCAGTTAAAGGAAAGCAAATGTGTCAAACAGTAGTACAAAACTGAGTCCGCCTTTGCCAAGGCCAAACCTAAATTTGTTAACCAAATAATGGAAAACTTACTTTTTCCAAGAGTGCAGCAACCTTTTCTGAAATCTGTAGACTTGTGTACCTTTTTGGACCCACTCCAAGATACGAGGAAAGTGACCAACCAAGGCATATGTGACTGTCTTCTGTTGTTTTTCCATAAAGGCAACTTAGAGACTGTAAGCGATTTGACAACTGACGCGTTCATCGGATGTCTCAAACGATTCATTGGGAGGAGAGGATATTGTAAGAATTTATATGACGACAACATAACAAATTATACTGCCGCCAAAAATCCATTAGCAGATTTAAAGGAAACAATTCATAGTGAAACCGCTCAAACTCAGATAAGCAGAATATGCAGCAATGAAGGCTTTGCATTTGGAGGACTTTGGGAAGCAGTTGTCAAATCCGCAAAATATCTTTTTGTCCTTAGAGCTTCCAGCGCAGAGTTGACATACGAAGAGTTAGAAACCATTATGAGTGAAATCGGTGCAATTCTGAACTCCAGACTATTGACGCCAATGTCATTCAATCCGAACGACATTTCCTCGTTGACCTCAGGCCACTTTCTAATCGAAGAGCCGAACAGCATCAATTGACACTATGACCGAATCGACAAACCCTTCCCTAATGATTCGATGGAAATTAGTTTCCCATTAGACAGGAATTCTGGAGAAAATTGTCGAAGGAATACCTCAATGAGCTAAAACACCGACAAAAGTGGACAGACGCAAACACAAACCTGGAATGTTTGTGATAAAAGAAGACAATATAGCTCCACTCCAGTGGCCATTGGGAAGGATCATAAAGACGTACCTAGGCCAGCACAATCTCGTTCGAGTCGCCGAAGTGCAAACTGCAAAGGGGGTCTTAAAAAGAGCAATTTACAAATTGGCTCCACTGCCCCAAATTGAAAAACTCACCACTGCATGATGCAAATCAGCCATGCCCGTTATAGCATCGATCTTAATGCCAAAAATTTAATAGCATGATAGGAATTCCCTTCGAGCAAATAAGAAAGGGCCACGTCATCTCCAGCGACTGGAATCTACTTATCTATTTCAATTTAGCATCGATGCAATTAGAAATCCAAGCTCTATCCAACGGAAGGAAGATTCTAGAGCGTTTATGTAAGCTTGTACAAAAGCAAGCGCTCTGTGAAGATTTGATCTCACATTTTCAACAATCTGCTAATGAGCTACGTTTAAGTAATGGCTTACTCACTCTTAGAGGAGCTCTAAATATAGTCGAAAACATCGCATACTCTCTGTTTAGTATCCTTGATAACAATTACGCTGACGAAATTTCTCAAAAATTAGTTAACATCTAAATCAACGAACAGTACTTACTTGAGTTTTTAAAAAACCAAACTTCCGTTATTGATTCAACACTAAAAATTATGAAGCTTAATCAGGAAGAGGCTGCCAAAACATTCGCAGGCTTTCAAACCAAGCTGAGCAATATCACTAGCCGTCTTCAAGGGAATGAATTCAATTGGCAAGAAACCAAAGGTTTACAACTTTTAACAGCCATAAGCTTAGAAATGACATTAACTTCAGCAAACATCCAACGATTGCCTTAATAGACGTCTTCATAAATGCCCATCGTGGACAAATCAGTCCACTGCTGCTATCCGCAAGCAGGGGACTAAAACGACCTATTCTCGCTGTACAAGGTAATGAAGGTACAAGGAAGAATCACAGACAACCATGTGCTTTTCCGAATCGTACTTCCCCTTCGAGGTGCGGATTCCTTCAACTTTTATCGCTTAATACCAATATCAGTAGTTATAAATAAGAGCACGGTGACCATAAGGCTGTCAACGCCAATTCTTGCTATAATTCTACATCGGGGCAGCTACTTTTCCACGAATTCAGAGAAGTTAGGAAATCAACCCAAATTACAACTATATGTGGCCAGGGCTCGCACAACAGTATCTAGAAGGATCTGGAATACTAATCCTTAGTCCCGAGTGAGTCCTGAAAACTGAATCTACTAGGAATTCGCACTATATCCACCGAGGATGTAGGATCATATACGAGTTTCGGAACCAATTCCGAGATTGCAACACCGAACTAGTCCATCCTCCAGGCCAACCATGTAGACAACTATATCACCAGATTAAACCAATTACTGCCAATGCAAAAGACCCTCAACACGCCAGAATTAAAAAAATCTACCAAAGCAAGTTGAAGACAAGATCTCTAATCATTCTTCAATTGGATATCTGGCATTATCATTAATCGTGATTCTCAGCATCATCGGCACCGAAATCTCACTAGATGACTTCCAGATCCTTCGCGAAGGCCTCGTCCACGATCCAGGCAAGAACAGCTCCCACAGGAAGGAGAATTTTTAAAAACATACTCATAATTGATCATTGGTCAATGCATCGTGATGTTTTATCACTTTTTTTATACAACAAAAATCTCAAAGCTAGTTGTTCATCCAGCAATATTGCAGTTCAGTAGTTTCTGACCTTCCTCACGTTGTCTATGTAGGCGTTGAGGTAATTAAACACCAAAACAGTTTAAGAATAATAAAATTAATTATTTATTGTATTAATTATTTGGGCTCTAGGTCTTCACAAAAAGAGAAAAAAATATATAAAATAAAAATCAAACAATTCACTTTTTATTCTCTTTCTTTATTCTTTTTGTATTTTCACAATATTTCGGACACCGCCGGTGTCCGTCTTCAGGTGATACTGATGTTGTGATTATTTATGCTATTCTGTGAGAGTCTATCTTTTTTATATTGTTTACAGTTCTTTTTTATTTTGTGTATTGTGTGTCTATAAATTTGAGCACAGTGACCAGTGTCCATTTTGTAGTTCATTCGTTTGTTAGTTGGTTCATTTAGTACATGTAGCATTTCCATTGTACATTTTTTTTGTCATTCGTCTCTTGTTGTAATATTCTATTGTTTTCTACTTTGTTTTTAATATGATTTTTATTTTGTCTCTGTCATAAATATTTGAGTTTCAGGATCAGTATGTGTCATTTAGCAGAAGCGTAAACAAGAATCCTTTTTTTTACTCTGAAAATGTCGAATTTCGTGCCGAATAAAGTGTTTTTGCTGGGAGTACTTCTTTATTACTTCAATATGAAGAAAAAGGCTGCCGAAAGTCATCGTATTTTGGTGGAAGAGCGTACGTGCCAAAAGTTGTATGCACCGTTTAAAAGTAGCAACTTTGACTTGGAGAACGATGAACGGCCCGGACAGCCAAAAAGTTTGAAGATCACGAATTGGAGACATTGCTCGACCAAGATCCATCCTAAACGCAAGAAGAACTAGCAAAATCACTTGGTGTCGCGAATATTAAATTTGTAACCATTTTTTCACAATAAAGCTTCAATTTTCGAAAAAAAACCGCACGAATTAACCGGTACCCCTAATATTTTAAAAAAATAAAGCAAAACTGCTGAGTTTGCTTTATTGAAGTTGTGCAATTAACTACACGATTTTATTAATCCATTTCTTCATAGTCTGTAGCTATTCTATCCGAGCTGTAAAGGTTCTTCTTTACATTTAACTTTTCTTATTATTAGTTTCTTATTATTATTATTAGTTATTTTCTTCTCTAATGTTGTGGTGTCTTAGAGTGGTCTTCGGATGGTTGTGGCGTCTTCTAGAGTCCAATTAAAAACTCCTCTCGCCAGGTTCGTTTTATTATTTAACACTTTTTCTTTCATACAATTATTATTACAATTACTATTATAATTTTCGTTAGCGACACTTTTCTTCTTAACACTACTTTTGTTACACTATTTTTATTAACCGTCACTTTAATACGACTTCCGTCGCTCTATGATTATTACTCGACTTTTCTACTAGACTCCCGTTGGAATATTTTCTTATTTCGACGTTGGCTCGGTTGACGCACCCGTCGACCGAACCAAAATAGGTCAGTGTTTCGCAATTTCCATTATTTCGCAATATTTAAATTGTGATATTCGCAAAATCAATACGCGGAAGAAAATCGTTCCCAATTTAATTCTTCCGCGTTTGGATTCTGATCGTTTACTTTTCCAAGCCAAGTGTTTTTATGGGTTAAGAGCTTGCTACTGAAAGTTAGCTTTTACAATCCATTTCATGCAAAGTGCTATGGTTGCTGGCTTGGCTTTCGAGTTTACTTTGACAAGCGCTTGACTGGAGCTTCGGGCTTACCAAGCAAAGTGCTGTGGTTGCATTAATAATATTAACTTGACCTTGACTCACTCACGGAGTAGTATTATGAAAACAATAAAAATACTGGCCTTGAGAGTTCATATCACCCGGAACTGGAATTGCGATCGCGACATACAATACTAATTAAAACAACGGTATAACATTTTCATTATATATTTTTGTATTTATTGTATTATTTATATTTTTACAGTACATATATGTATTTTTACTTTTCTCTTTTTCAAAATAATTCATAGGTTTTTCGATGGAAGCCAAGCTATAATTTTATTCAAGTGCACTTAAAATCCTACATTTTTATTTAACATATTTTAATTTGCTTTTTGACTGGGTGTTTACATACACATATAACTACGCTTTAGTCAAACGACCAACATAATACTTGAAAGAATTGAAATTGAACAAACTGATTCAACGTCAACGTGCTACACTTCACGGTTTATTGTTTCACTATAACTTTGTAGAAGGAAATCGACTACTTTTCAAATTATAACCAAATCTACTTCCCCTCTACACACCAACGTAATGGTTATAACTGCCGTTGGATAACAGTTATAACCTAACGTTGGATAACAGTTAATTCTTCATTAAAAAAAGATGAACTCCTACAAATATAATAGAAAACCGTTTTCCGTTTCTCATAAACATAATATTTATATTTACCTAATCGAGCGATCTTTGGCTCGAAATTCCGGCTGCGCCACATGTTGTGTAGTAAAAAGTTAAATTTAAAGATTTAAAATGGAAATTAAACGAAATTAATTTAGGATTTAAATTAAAATGAATTGATGGAAAATTTTAATGAAACATTTTTTGTTTAGCAACTCTTCACGGATCTCAACTTTCTTATTCTCCAGGGACCACAAAGGTCATTGGGGTTTGTATTTTCGGTATTTGAAATGATATTTATTATGTTGTGGCTCATTTTCATTATATACATTCTATAGGTGCAGTATTTCTTATTATAACAGGATTTATTTATTTATTTACTTTTTACTACACCATTTACAAGTGTAAATGAGAATAGGTCAAGTGTAAATGAGAATAGGTCAATAGTAAATGAGATTGTCCAAGTGTAAATTAGAATAGGTCAATTGTAAATGAGATTTTCCAAATGTAAATGAGATTAGGTTAATTGTAAATGAGATTTTCCAAGTGTAAATGAGATTAGGTCAATTGTAAATGAGAATAGGTCAATTATAAATAAGATTTTCCAAGTGTAAATGAGTATATGTCAATTGTAAATTAGATTTTCCAAGTGTAAATGAGATTAGGTCAATTGTAAATGAGATTTTCCAAGTGTAAATGAGAATAGGTCAATTGTAAATGAGATTTTGCAAGTGTAAATGAGAATAGGTCAATTGTAAATGAGAATAGGTCAATTGTATATGAGACCAGATGAAGTGTAAATGAGAATACGTCAATATATATATTCAATGCTGTTAATTTAGTATTTAATAATTATTATTTAATAATTAATAATTTAGTATTTTAAATAATAATAATAATAATAATAATATTATAATAATTTTCATAAATTATGTTACGAGAAATTATTGTTCAATATACATTTTACGTTGTTTTACAATATCAAAATCATTGAAAAATTAATAAAAATGCATACAATTACAATAATAATTAGAATTTTCAATAATAATAGAATAATTAGATTAGAATTTTCATTAGGAGCCATAGTTATTAATTCCTAATTGAATGAAATGCTTTTTCAGACGATTTTTTCTTCTTACTGTGTTTGGGGATATTAAGCTCAACAAGCTCGGACAAGCTCAACCGAAAGCTCATTAAATACACTCGTAACTAAAAAAAAAGACTCATTTACACTTGATTTGTTCTCATTTACAATTGATCTGTTCTCATTTACACTTGGAAAATCTCATTCACAATTGACCTAATCTCATTTACATTTGGAAAATCTCATTTACAATTGACCTAATCTCATTTACATTTGGAAAATCTCATTTACAATTGACCTAATCTCATTTACATTTTGGAAAATCTCATTTACAATTGACCTATTCTCATTTACACTTGGACAATCTCATTTACAATTGACCTATTCTCATTTACACTTGGAATGTATGGATATAGTTGTTTGTAATTTGATCAGAATTCTATAATAATATTAATATAATAATAATCTATAAATTAAAATTACATCTTTAATTTGCTTGAGGGTCATACACGCATTTTTTTCTCTGCAGAGTCCAATATATACAATATGAATGGAATGCGGTTTTATAATTAATACCCATTCGAAACACTTATGAATTTAGAATATTTCTAGCATGCTATGTAGAATCTTTCTATAGATTTCTACATAGAACCTTTCTACATAGATTAGAATTTTCATTAGGTACCATAGTTATTTATTCCTAATTGAATGAAATGCTTTTTCAGACGATTTTTTTTCCTTACTGTGTTTGGGATATTAACAAGCTCAACCGGAAGCTCATTAAATACACTCGTAACTAAAAAAAAGAAAGTCTCATTTACACTTGATTTGTTCGCATTTACAATTGAACTGTTCTCATTTACAAGTGACCTATTCTCATTTACACATGACCTATTCTCATTTACACTTGGAAAATCTCATTTACAATTGATCTATTCTCAATTACACTTGGAAAATCTCATTTACAATTGACATATTCTCATTTACACTTGGAAAATCTCATTTACAATTGACCTATTCGCATTTACACTTGACCTATTCTCATTTACACTTGAATAAATGAGTGGAAATGGTGTAGTGCGAAATATAATACAAACAAGAAAAAAAATATTTAAATAATAAAAAATTAAAATAAAACATAATCAGATTATTAATTTACTTAAAACTAAGAATAACAATTAATATACATTAAATTAGGTAACATAAATTCTAATAACATATAATAATAACATAATAGCTAACATTTTACGTGATTAAACTTAAAATCTAAAGTTAGGGTAGAGTCTAAGGGGGCTTAAAGAAAAAAGAAATGTGAAAAAAGTTTAGCAAAATAGGTCTAGAAAATTTTATAAAAGAAAAAGAAGACTGGAATATAGATTTGAACACATATTTAAATATTACAAAAAATACACAATTGCGTGCTTGAAACGGGCGGCCAACGAAATACGTCGCAAATGCAACGATAGCAATCTCCAGCGTCTGATGGTGCTAATGATAAAGAACCTACTACTATTGAGAAAATTGTACCTCGGAACAATAAAGCTTAAAGCTCTTGCAGGCCGAAGATGTCTAAGCTTCTCATATAAGTACTGGGGGTTCTGGGTACGGACAAGCTTATGTAAAAACATAATGTTTTGGATATTTTGATATTCTGCTAATCCACACCCTAGAATACCTTTGCTTATAAGGGAAATATGCTCGAAACGGCGGACTGCATAAACATACCTAGCAGCATTATTAAATGCTACAAGAAGCTTATGCTGAGATTGCGAATCGAGAAGGCTGTACACAATACCCTTAAACGTTATATGAGGCATAATCAACTGTTTGACGAGTCTGCGTCTGGTCTCAAGAGGTGTGTAGTTGGCAGACGAACGCAAGCACCGTAAGATTCCATAAATTTTCCCAACTGTAGCATTAATATGGTCCGTACACGTAAATTTGAAGTTGAGTATGAATCCAAGATTTTTTACCTTGCTTACAATCTCCAACTGAGTAGTGCCAATGAGCAAAGGCGGGATGTCATCAAAACAAGAATACCTTCTTATAATAGGAAGTACTGTACTGTGAAGTTTGCTTACTATTTTTGTTTTGAAGAAAACAGTTTCGATGTTTTCTGAACGATTTTTTATTGAAGACAGTGAAAATAATTTCATATACAATATTCAATGATACAATAAATCTAGGACAACTACATTTATTATGAACAACTAACTACAAGTACATTGTAGTGAGAGTTGTAGATTGAGATATTTCCAACACTTCCCCTCAAGCTAAATCTCACACTACTGGATATTTATGTTATGTGTAATGAAAAATAAATTATATCTGAATTAAACCAATATTATTTAAACAATTATTAATTTTAATTGCTGGTACACCTTTAGTTAGAAAATCAGCATGCATTTCTTTCGTTGATAAATACATAATTTCAATATCGCCTCTCTCTATGGATTCTCTTACGAAATGGTGCCGGATGTCAATATGCTTTGTTCTGCTATGGAATACTGGATTCTTACTGAGAAGTCCCGCACCTTGATTATCATTAAAATTTGTTGTTTTCCGTTGTGGACCCAAAATTTCTGCTACGAAACGTCTCAAGTGAATAGCTTCCTTTGTTGACTCGGAAATTCACATATATTCAGCTTCAGTACTGGACATGGCGACTGTTCTTTGCTTTCGCGATTCCCAACTAATGGCTGCATTTGCAAAGATAAATATATATCCTGTGTACGATCTTCTGTCATCTAAATTTGAACCCCAATCAGCATCCACGTAACCTGTTAGCTGCTTTCCTGTCTTTCTATATACTAAACCAAAATCTTGTGTACCTTTTAAATATCTTAACACTCTTTTAGCGGCAATCCAATGCTGTTTTCCGTAATTTGTGTTAAATTGGCTTAGAACACTAACAGCATGTGCAATATCAGGTCTTGTCGAAACAGCTAAGTACATCAGAGAACCAATTAAATTCTGGTATGGCAGTTTTTCGACTTCTTTTCGTTCTTCCTCGGTTGCTGGACACATTTCTTTCGACAATTTTATACTGCAATCCATTGGTGTAGAAACTGTTTTGCATGATTCCATATTAAAACGATTCAGAATTTGCTGAGTGTACTTTCTTTGAGGCATGGCGATTTCATTGTTTTTCATATTTTGCTTGAGAAGTCCAAGATCCTTCATCTCGAAAGACTTTGCCAAATCTTTCTTGACTGCTTGTAACCACTTTCGCTCATTTGATGTCACAATAATATCGTCGACGTAAGTTATAAGAATCAGTATTTTTTCTTCTTCCTTTCGCATGTAAATACAGGGATCTGCTGTCAGCGGTTTAAGCTCTAGTTGCTTAAGTCTCTCGTCTAATTTCTTACACCATTGTCTTCCGGATTGTTTTAAACCATATAGAGCCTTTTTAAACGATAAGACCTTATTTCCATTATAATTTTGCAACTCCTCTTTCCCAAGTATTTTATTAAATTCACTTGGAATTCGCATAAAAATTTCTTCCTCAATATGACCATTCAAATAAGCACTTACGAAATCCAGTTGATGTATTTCGAGGCCCATTTCTATCGCCAGTGCCATTACAAGACGGATTGAACCTATTCTCGCTACAGGAGCAAAAGTTTCATTGAAATCTACGTCAGGAATTTGCGTGAAACCTTTTGCTACTAGCCGCGCTTTTCGTTTTTCGATTGATCCATCTGCTTTGTATTTAGTTCTTAGCACCCATTTTGATTCGATTAATTTTTGACCATTTTGACGATCAATGACTTCCCAGGTATTATTATGGATTAAAGCATCATACTCGGTTCGCATTGCTATCTTCCATTCGCCAGCTTCGGGTGTTTGAAATGCTTCTGATGGTGTTTGAGGATCATCTTCTTGTGATAAACCAGCAAAATTGTTGCTACCTTCCCTTCTGCTTTCAGCTTTTTCTTGTTGCAGATGATATAATTTCTTTGGCCGTCCTACTTTTCCAGTTAGAAGTCGTTTAGGTCTTCCCCGGCCCCTCTTCCAAATGGTTGGTGTAGAAAATACTTCAGCTTCTTCGCTTTCAGATTCTACATGTTCGATTGCTGGTTCTTCGTATTCAGGCTCGGGAGTTTCTTCGTGAATTTCGATGTTTGACAATTCGTTTGATGATTTGATTTCAATATGGCTTTCGATATATCCTTCCTGTCCTTTCCGGTACTCGTCAGCAATAAATTCGGTAAAGTTTTCTTCATATGCATATGCATTTGTAAAAACTACATCTCTGCTTCGCAGTATCCGTCGCCCGACAGGATCCCAAAGTCGATATGCCTTTGACTGGATTGAATATCCGATGAAAGTGCACTTGGTCGACTTCGATTCGAACTTTCCTTTTCCTTTCTTTTTGTTTAGCATATAAGCTATTGTACCAAACTTTCGGAAATAGCTTACAACTGGGGTCCTTTGCACCCATATCTTAAATGGGGTTTCGCCATTTAAACTACGCGATGGGCATCTATTTCGTATATGATTCGCCGTTAGTACTGCTTCAGCCCAAAACTTTGCAGATAGGCCAGATTGAATCATCATACATCGAGCCATTTCAACAAGTGTTCGATTTTTTCTTTCAGCTGTTCCGTTCTGTTGTGGTGTATATTCTACCGTAAGTTCATGTCGAATACCTTCTTCTTTGAGAAACTTTTCGAAATTTCTGTTAGTGTATTCCGTTCCATTGTCTGATCTCAAATTTTCGATTTTCCGACCAGTCTTCTTTTCCACAAAATTCTTATATTCCATGAACTTCTCTAGAACTTCGCTTTTATTTTTGATAAAATGCACTTCACACCACCTTGATTTGTCATCAATAAACGTCAGGAAGTAGCGCGATCCACCTATGGAGTTGACCCGCATTGGGCCACATGCATCCGTATGGACTAACTCTAGAAGGTGAGTGGATTTCGTAGATGAATTGGGGAAAGGCTTTTGAGCTTGCTTTCCCTTGACGCATACTTCGCATACAGGTAAGTTTTCGTATTTAGTCACTTTTACACCAAGTACTTTTCCATTCTTGACAATGTCCTTCAGGTCCCTTTCGTTTAAGTGTCCAAATCGTTCGTGCCACTCCTTTAATGTAGATACTTGGGCACTTTTACACTCTTCAGAGGATTCTTCTACATGGTATAGGTCTTTACTTCGATGCTCAGTTAGTAATTTTTCTCCCGATTTTGGATTTATTACTACAGCTTCTTCATTTGTGAAAATTACTTTAAAACCGGCCTGAGTCATTTTTGCTACTGACAGTAGATTTGATTGAAGATCTGGAACATACAGTGTGTTTTCCAATCTTATGGTATAGCCGTCCTTTGCGTTGATTTTGACGACGCCGCTTCCCTCGATCTTCGTGCTTTCATTGTTGGCTAAATTTAGGACGGTTGCCTCCGCAGGTTCCAGATCCTCAAATTTAGTATACCTTGCGCACATATATGATGAGGCTCCTGAGTCCAAACACCATACTTCGGACTTCATTGTAGTTTGCATTGCAATTTCAGCTTTTCGAGATGATTCGTGGCATTTCGAGTTGTGTTTCTTCGGTTTGTTGCTTGAAAAATGCTTAGATTTGCACTCTTTAGCTTTATGTCCTATTTTTCCGCATGCATGGCAATTTGAAGCGTTCTTGGCTTTTCTCAGCTGATGAGCGCTGACTATTTGGCCCTCTTCCCAATTCTCTTTCGTTGTCGCTCTTAAACTTGCTTTGAATGGTATTTCCTTTAACAAACATTGCTTCGGTTGTAGTATCGGCTTGATATCGCTTTCGGGATTCAAATTCTTCTAGCAGCTTTATTTTAAGGGCTTCAGGAGAGAGCACTTTTTCATGAGATTCAATTGCGATACGAAAAGATTCGTATTCATCGGGAATACTATATAGGAGCAGGATTGTAAGTAAATCATCCATTACTTTCATATCCATTTCGTTTATCTTGTCCACTATATTGAAAAAATTCTGTATGTGGTTTCGCATGTCGTCTCCGTTTTTCATTTTTAGCAAAATAAGCGATTTTAGGATACTTGCTTTTCGTGCTGGACCTGTAGACTGATATATATCATGCAGCTTCTTCTAGATGTCCTTGGATGTCTCGCAGTTCTTGATTTGTCTCAATTCGGCTGGAGAAATGGACAGGATTAAATCCGATTTGGCTTGTGCGTCCTCAGATTCCCATTTTTCGATTGCATCTGCGGACGTTGTAGGTTTGGGCAATGCTCCGCAGGTATATTTCCAAGTGTTGGTCTTCACAAGCAGCGCCTGGACTTGTATCTTCCATGTGTCGAAATTGTCCTTTCCTAGTGGATCAATTCGAACACTGTTGAAACTCATTTTTATGCGCAAAATATTCCGCCGTTTATATTCGTGTTCAAATTCGCGTGTTTCTCCTTTTTTCTATTGGCGCAGTGGAAACGTGCTGGGCCCATAACCTTTTGAAGAAAACAGTTTCGATGTTTTCTGAACGATTTTTTATTGAAGACAGATAAAAATAATTTCATATACAATATTCAATGATACAATAAATCTAGGGCAACTACATTTATTATGAACAAGTAACTACAAGTAAATTGTAGTGAGAGTTGTAGATTGAGATATTTCCAACATTTTGTTTATTATTTTGGTTAAATAATTCTTTATTAACATAAATTATTACACATAATTCATTTATAGCATATATTTTTTCGTAACATGTCCATAGTTATAACAATATGCAATAACCGGTACAATTTAAGTGCCAGCCGGGACCCTGGGACACATGCACTCAAACCGGGTCATGTTCCGGAAAACCGGGACGTATGGCAGCCCTACACTATAGGGACTATAGCTAACATTCGCCAAAAATATATCATTGAGTACACCCCATCCAAATCACATTCTCCCTCGACTTTACCAACAATTCTTAGCTTCTTTATTTTTTTCCATAGCTGCTTAGAGTTCAAGTTGTGATTAAGCTTTGAACTAAAGTACGTCTTTTTTCATTTCTTAATAACAAGGTTGCTGTATTGCGAGTACTTCTATATTCTACCCACGCCGCGGCTGGCCTACTTTTTTCCATTTAGAATGAAGTTTATTCCTCTTTTTTATGGCCACTAAGACACTATCAGTAAACTAGGGCATCCTCTGTTTAATACTAGAACTGATCGCAGTGGAACTTTACACTGGCCTACAGCCATTTTGTAACGGGTTGTTTCACAGCATATTCTAAAGGATTTTGGTCCGCTGATTCCAAAACTGATAAAATAAAAAAATGAAACGAGCCGTTTTCGAGATAATCGTTTTTGAAATTTTTGGCCACTTTACGTTAAGGTCCATCCACTTGATATTAGGCTTAAAATTCGCGCAAATGTCCAAACTATCGATATAAAAAATTAAAGGCAACACCTGTTGAATTATTTTGATGCTATAAGTTAACACGAAATAAATTATAACAAACCTAGCTATTTGCTGACAACAGGTGTAGCGAATTTCCGCCTAAGTCCACCATATCACCTGCGCCGCAGCGAAGGAGTCAGATTCGGCACGTCCAATAAATTCCGTTCCCAGCAACACGCCGACGCAGCAAACTACCAAATTTCCACGATGTCACCTGCGCCGCAGCAAAGGAGTCAGATTCGGCACGTCCAATAAATTCCGTTCCCAGCAAAACGCCAACGCAGCAGATTGTCAGCAGCGGAGAAGCAGCATTATTTTTAGTTCCTAGGTTTAAGACAACATTTTGTAAAGTCAGTTTTTATTTAGACTCACAATAAAGAAGTCGGACATTAGTCCGACTGGTTTTTTAAAAACCAAAATAAACATAAAAAAGTTTAACTGGCGCCCGAACAGGGACCAGGCAAAATAAAATAATTTGTCGCAAAGCCCTCAAGTAGCGCAGCGCAAATTAAGCCTGGTTCTAAAGTGTTTAAAGAAATCTTAAAGGACCTCAAGTAGCTCCAATTGTTTAAAGAAATCTTAAAGGACCTCAAGCAGCTCCAATGTAAAGTGTTTAAAAAATCTTAAAGGACCTTAAGCAGCTCCAATGTAAAGTGTTTAAAAAAATCTTAAAGGACCTCAAGCAGCTCCAATGTAAAGTGTTTAAAAAATCTTAAAGGACCTCAAGCAGCTCCAATGTAAAGTGTTTAAAAAATCTTAAAGGACCTCAAGCAGCTCCAATGTAAAGTGTTTAAAGAAATCTTAAAGGACCTCAAGTAGCTCCAATTGTTTAAAAAATCTTAAAGGACCTCAAGCAACTCCAATGTAAAGCGTTTAAAGAATTTTAAAGGACCCGCAATCATCATAATGGCACTGCGGAAACTTAGTAAGTCAATATTATTGTTATAAGGAATTAGTTAAGAAATTATAAAAGAAAAAGAAAGAAGTGTAAGCATATGCTCAAAGTTAATAAATAAAAGAAAAAGGAAAAAATATTAATAGAAGGAAATAGTTAAGAAATTATAAAGAAAAAGAAAGAAGTGTATAAGTGTAATAAGTCAAAAGATAATAAATAAAAGAGAAAAGAAAGAATTTTATTGTTAAGGAAATAGTTAAGAAATTATAAAAGGAAAAAAGAAAGAAGTGTAAACACATACCCAAAGTTAGTAAGTAAAAGGAAACTGAACTAGTATTAAAAATTAAGTGAATTTATAATTTAAAAATAAAAACTAATCAGAACACTGCGATTCCCACGGGACCCTCCAGTGTATAATAAAAAATACATCCAGTATAATAAATTAAGTAAATTAATAATTTAAAAATAAAAATTAACCAAAGCACTGCGATTCCCACGGGACCCTCCCGTGTATAATAAAGAAAAATATATAAAGTCAGAATAAAAATACAATTATAAAAATAACGCTGCGATTCCCACGGGACCCTCTAGCGTATAAAAAGGAAACCTAAGAAACATTTTTACAACATGTCAAACCCCGAGAATTTACTCCAACCCCCTCTATTAAATAACCCCAGCACATCCACTCCACCCAGTGCACCCAATACAAACTTACTTACAATGGATGATCTGACTAGAATAATTACCCAGGTAATGACGGAACAGGGAAGCAACATAATGAGAACCGCGCTCAACCGTAATGCTGACCGTTTGAACGTTACCGACCAAACAATTAGAGAGGAGTTTAGAGGACAAATGTCCCAATTAGATAAAATCCCCGACATGGTGCGTTATATCCGCGAATTTTCAGGTAATGCAATTGAATTCAGCTCATGGCGAAAAAGTGTAGATCGCTTCTTCCAAATCTACGAGAACGAAAAGGGTACACCAAGATATTTTGGAATCCTCAACGCCATACGAAATAAAGTTGTAGGGGCCGCCGACTCGGTTCTAGAATCTTATAACACCCCCTTAGATTGGAAACCAATCTCCCGTTGCCTTACTCTACATTACGCAGACAAGCGCGATATCACTACCCTCGAATATCAAATGACTTCGCTCGTACAAGGAAGTTCCCCGGTACAAGATTTTTATCAATCCGTGTACAACCACCTAACACTCATTCTCAACAAAATCTCCTGTCTTGAAATAGGCCGCGAGTCGCTAGAATTGCTGACACAGACATATAGAGACAAGGCTTTAGACACCTTCATTAGAGGTCTTAAGGGTGATTTACCTAGACTTCTAGCCGTGCGGGAACCTACAGATTTACCGCAAGCGCTCCATTTATGTTTAAAATTGGAGAATCAAATCTTTAGGACGCAATACGCACACAGCAAATCAGATACAACACGAAAATTTAATCATCTGCCACCTCCGTTCCTTCCATCAAGACATAACTGGACACAGATCACCCCACATCAACGACAACCCTTTTATCCTCAAGTAGCATATATGCCAAGGCACCAACCGCAGCCATTCCAACGTAATTTTCTGCCACAACCCGGATTTAACAATCCCCAAACCTTCCAACCAAGAAATTACCAATGGCCACAGAATGCTCCACCACGGCCATTCGCAGCAAAGCCACAACCAAGGCCAGTACCTATGGATGTGGACCGGACCATCCAAACACAAAATATAAATTATGCGAACAGACCAAGAGACCAAAACCTAGGGAAAAGACCAATCGCCCCCTATGGTTCTATGCAGCCAAACGCGCCGAAGTATCAGCGCAATTATCATATCGAGCCCGCAATAGAATCACCACAACAGATGCCAAAGTATCATATCGATCCCGTAACAGAACCACCACAGAAAACGCCGGAACAAGAACCTCCAGAAAACTATCTTGAAGAAATAAACATTAGCGACATTGAATCCGAACAAAATCTATCAGAATTTGGAGACGTCTATTTTTTAGGCTAAGCGAGTCCTCGCTCCCGTACGTCGAATGTAAAGCGAGGAACGGTGAAATATTTACTTTCTTAATAGACACAGGTTCTAGCAAAAACTATATTCAAAATCGTTTAATTAAAAATCCTATTAAAAATAAAGAAATCTTCTTCGCTAAATCTATAGCCGGAGATATTAAAATAACACACCACACCTTAATAAACCTTTTCAGTCAACCAGACAATCTACAATTTTTCCTTCTCCCAAACCTAAATTCCTTTCATGGAATTATAGGTAATGACACTTTAAAAAAACTGAATGCTATAATCCACACACAGGACAGTTACATGACAATACGAAATCAGGTAAAAACTAAAATCAAGCAAAAATCCTCATCCACAATACATCCGTTAAAAACAGGCCACATGACAGACCAACAGGACAAATCTATTAGAACATTAGCAGCAAAATTCTGGAGTCTATTTTTAGAACCAGACGAACGATTAACTTACACTACAAAAGTAATAGGTGAAATAACCACCACAACCGATTCACCCGTTTATACTAAGAGTTACCCTTATCCGATGCCTTTAAAAGATGAAGTAGAGAAACAGGTTCAGGACCTACTAGACGATGGTATCATCAGGCCATCGCGTTCACCCTATAACTCTCCAGTATGGATTGTTAACAAAAAACCGGACTCTCATGGTAACAAGCAATATAGACTTGTGATCGATTACCGAAAGTTAAATTCCGTGACAAAAGCAGACCGATACCCGATTCCACAAATTGAAGAAGTTCTTTCCCAACTCGGAAATAATAAATTCTTCTCAGTAATCGACCTGAAAAGTGGTTTCCATCAGATTCCTCTTAAAGAATCCGATATAGAGAAGACAGCATTTTCAATCAACAACGGTAAATTTGAGTATACCAGACTTCCTTTTGGATTGAAAAATGCACCTTCAATCTTCCAGCTAGCTCTCGACGATATCCTTCGCGACCACATAGGGAAATCCTGTTTCGTTTACATCGACGACATTATCATATTTAGTAAGACAGAGGAAACTCATATAAAACGATTAGAAGACATATTTTCGACATTAAGCGCAGCAAACATGAAGGTACAATTAGACAAATGCAAATTTTTTAAAGAACAAGTAGAATTTTTAGGATTCCTAGTAACCCCTAGTGGCATCCGCACTAATCCAGAAAAAGTAGAGGCAATAAAAAATTCCCCACTTCCAAAGACCCTCAAGGACCTTCGTTAATTTTTAGGCCTATCTGGTTACTACAGATGGTGCGTAAAAGGTTATGCTGACCTTGCAAAGCCACTGACCTCACTTCTAAGAGGAGAAAACGGACGATTATCCAAGACTAAATCAAATACGAAAGCAATTTACTTAAATTCCGACGCCATAGAAGCAATTGATAAAATAAAAAGGACACTAACTTCAAACGACGTAATGCTCGCCTACCCAGACTTCAACAAACCATTTGAATTAACTACCGACGCATCAAATTACGCATTGGGAGCCGTTCTATCCCAAGACGGTAGACCGATTACATTTATTTCCAGAACACTTAACCGGACAGAGGAACATTACGCTACTAATGAAAAAGAAATGCTGGCCATCATTTGGTCATTAAACTCAACAAGAAATTATCTTTATGGTGCAGCATCAGTAAAGATTATTACAGACCACCAACCTCTCACTTATGCCCTAAGCAACAAGAACAACAATAGTAAAATTAAAAGATGGAAGGCCATTCTTGAAGAGTATAATTACGAACTACAATATAGGTCCGGAAAAACTAACATAGTCGCGGACGCACTATCCAGACCTCCACGTTCATCACAAATAAATTCACTAACTCCAACCGTTCATAGTAGCGACACTTCCCCAAACGACCTTATGCCTTCGGTCGAAGTTCCCATAAATGTTTTTAAGAATCAAATTTTCCTCCTTACAGGAGCCTCCGCTAGTTACCAATTCTGCATCCCTTTCCCAACGTATACATCACAGGCGCCTGCATCACAGGCACACAATAATACAACCAGACTATACTCAGGACGATATCAAGACAATATTAAAAAAATACCTTAATCCTAGCGTAATTAACGGTATACTGACAGCCGAAAACATAATGGGTCAAATTCAAGAAATTTATCCATCACATTTTAGATCATACAAAGTACGTTACACGCAAAAACAGGTTAACGATATAACTAACGATATAGAACAAAGTAACGAAATTATAAAAGAACACAAAAGAGCACATAGGTGCGGTAAAGAAAACAAAGCACAACTATTAGAAAGAGTATATTTCCCACAGATGACAAACAAAATTATCAGGATAGTAAAGCAATGCGATATCTGCAAAAAACATAAATACGACAGACACCCTAATAACCAAGAGTTAAGCGCTACCCCAATTCCTCAGTATGCAGGAGAGATAATCCATATCGACATTTATTCAACTGAAAAAAATAGTGTCCTAACAGCAATAGACAAATTTTCAAAATACGCACAAGTCAAACTTCTGAAATCCAGAGCCATACAAGATATCAAAGAACCTCTAAGAGAAATTCCTCTCACCTTCGGAAAACCCCAAGCAATAGTTATAGACAATGAGAAATCCCTAAACTCAGAATCCCTGAAATTCATGATAGAGAACCAATTAGGAATTCAGATTTATACTACTCCACCATATTCTAGTACAGTAAATGGACAGGTGGAACGATTTCACAGTACGCTTTCAGAAATTATGAGATGCTTGAAGAGTGAAGCCTCACATGAATCTTTCATCGAACTCCTAAATACATCCGTCTACAGCTATAATGCCTCAATCCATACAGTGACAAATAAAAAGCCCCTCGAAATTTTCCTAGGGAGAACCCTTAACAATATTGAACAAGAACATAATAGACAGATAAATATACAAAATCTACAAAAAACGCAGGAACGAGACTTGAAAAACCACAACAAAAAAAGACAACCTACTAAAACCTATTCTACAGGTGACATAATCTACGTTAAACTCTAGGCTCAAAACTAACGACTAGGCTCAAAACTAACACCCCGATACAGAAAAGAAATAGTAGAACAAAATTATTCTACAACTATCAAAACCAAGTCAGGAAAGATACTACACAAAAATAATATAAAAACCTAACGCTTTTTCCACTCTACAGGTTACTACTTACCACTGTTACATCATGCAGAGCAGATGCACAATTGTTCGATTACTCGAACGCACAACTCATATCCCTTGACTTAGGAACAGCCAAGATTCAAACCGGACAATTTAAACTAATCCACATTATCGAACTAGAACCGTACGAAAGAATTATTTAGCTACAGCACAAAATAGAACATGAACTAAACAAAAATGACTCTTCCTATCCTTTCCTATCCCATGAAATGACCCAATTAAGAAACCTAATTTCCCGACTTAAACCATACCACAAATCCAAAAGATCCCTTGATTTTATTGGTAGTGCTTGGAAGTGGATAGCCGGCACACCGGATCACTAGGACTTCCAGATAATAGAGGACAAAGTAAACAATATCCTAAGAAATAATAATAAACAACTCATAATTAATAGAGACTCCATAGAGAGAATAAATAAAGTAACCAACATAACTAACCATATAATAAATATGTTTAAGCAAAGAAATCCGTCAAGATTAGAATTAATAACCTATGTCGAAAATAGAATTCAGATAATTAAAGAAGAACTAATAAATATTGAAAATGCTATACAATGGGCAAAAGCAGGAATTGTAAACACTTTTATTCTATCTAGTAGCGAGTTCAATGTAACAAAAAAATTACTTGACGAAGAGGAAATACCCTATATAAATATAATCGAAGCTTTAGAATTTGGAAATGTTAGAATAGCTTCGAATGATTCTACTATCATTTATGTTGTAAATTTACCTATGACAACTAAAGAATTTTGTCAACAATTAATGCTAAAAGCTATTAAGAATAAAAATATTATCAATAAAATTGAATTCGAAAATATTCTAAACTGTAATAATAAAATATTTGGAATAATATCTTTATGTAAAACGTATAATAATTTAGTTATTTGTAACAATAAGAATATACAGGAACTAGAAAACATTTCATGCATTGCGAGCCTGCTTGGAAGCCGACCATCAAACTGCACAGTAATCAACAACCAGCATGTAATCTCCGTCGAAGAAATTTTGCCAGGAGTCCTGCTTCTTAACCAATTTAATGGTTTAGTTGCAATAGATGACAGAAAAATTAATTTAACTGGAACATTTGTTATAAAATATAACAATGCTACAATCAATATCAACGGAAAAAGCTATATTTCTAGACAAGTATCCCACGCTAAACCTTTACCAGCAATAGTACAACCCAGATCGTCAAGGACGAATTTCGAAGAAGCACTCTCTCTGGAAATGATGAAGGAACTCCACCTAGAAAACATCGAGAACATCAATTTACTAAAGACCAAAAGCCACATCAACCAAATTGCAACATTTGGGTTTTCATCCGTTATATTAATTGTACTTTTTAGTTACGCTGCAGCTAGAATTCTACGAAGGAAGTCCATAGATATTACAGCTAGTATAGAAACCAATTCAAATACGCCATCAATAGTCCTGGAACCTACGTCGTCCAGAAACCAACCCCAAATTCACTCACAAGAACAAATTGCAAGGCTAAAGGACATTCCTCTATTCTAAAAAAATCAATAGTCGACCGAGGACGTTCGAAATTTAGCAGGGAGGAGTTAACACGAGATAAATTATAACAAACCTAGCTATTTGCTGACAACAGGTCTAGCGAATTTCCGCCTAAGTCCACCATATCACCTGCGCCGCAGCGAAGGAGTCAGATTCGGCACGTCCAATAAATTCCGTTCCCAGCAACACGCCGAAGCAGCAAACTACCAAATTTCCACGATGTCACCTGCGCCGCAGCAAAGGAGTCAGATTCGGCACGTCCAATAAATTCCGTTCCCAGCAAAACGCCAACGCAGCAGATTGTCAGCAGCGGAGAAGCAGCAGTGTTCGACGCAGCAGATTGGCCGCAGCACAGAAGCAGCATTATTTTTAGTTCCTAGGTTTAAGACAACATTTTGTAAAGTCAGTTTTTATTTAGACTCACAATAAAGAAGTCGGACATTAGTCCGACTGGTTTTTTAAAAACCAAAATAAACATAAAAAAGTTTAACTTATATACTTGCTTGTATGTGAGGCTGGTTTCTTGTTTTCTGATGTTGTCTCATGATAGCGATAATTTTAAACACTACTTTGAAATCCGAAAAATAGTTTAAAACGTTTTGCTGAAATCGTAACTTCAAAAGAGGAATTTTTTAAGAAAAAAGACAAAAAACTGCTATATATCTGTATGTAAAAATATGTTCCCGAAGCTTTTTTACACTTTTAATTTTTTATATCGATAGTTTGAGTTTATATCGAATAGTTTATATCGAATTTTAATTTAATCTACTTAATATCAAGTGGATGGACCTTAACGTAAAGTGGCCAAAAATTTCAAAAACGATTATCTCGAAAACGGCTCGTTTAATTTTTTTATTTTATCAGTTTTGGAATCAGCGGACCAAAATCCTTTAGAATATGCTGTGAAACAACCCGTTACAAAATGGCTGTCGGCCAGTGTAAAGTTCCACTGCGATCAGCTCTAGTATTAAACAGAGGATGCCCTAGTTTACTGATAGTGTCTTAGTGGCCATAAAAAAGAGGAATAAACTTCATTCTAAATGGAAAAAAGTAGGCCAGCCGCGGCGTGGGTAGAATATAGAAGTACTCGCAATACAGCAACCTTGTTATTAAGAAATGAAAAAAGACGTACTTTAGTTCAACTCTTTGACAACTCTTCTTACGCATAATCATTTTTCAAGGAATACAAGGGAACCCGATTTGTATTTATACAACAACAAAGCAATGGCAATGAGAAGCAAATAACACAAAGGATGGTAAACAAAGGCAAGAGAGCGAAGTAAATCAAAAGACCGACAGACGTAAGCAACTGAATTGTTATTGGAATTCATCCATTATTTCTCTCACTCCTCATCTAGCATACGATTGCTGCATCGATCAACTCTTCTTACGCATAATCATTTACCAAGTAAAACGAAGTTCACCACGAATTTCTCTGCTGCTATTCGCCGTAGCAGCGCTCTCGACTGCATTGTAATAATGGCACATGAAAATCTGCCGTTAGTCGAAAATTTTGAGTCATAATATCTCTTTACTATTTATACTCTTTGCAGAGATTAATGAGATTGGAAACTCTTTTATCTTTAGATAAAGATGAAAAAAAGATCGATTTTTTATGAACTGGTGAATTTGACGGTATTATTCACCAACATTTTTTGCAAGCGGCTGCCACCATAAGTAGACAAAGTAAAAAATGTGGGCATAAATTTATTTCTGTGGGTATTTTTATGTGATTGTAGAAATTTGATTAAAATATTATTTAATTTAGTTCAAATATTATATTATTTATATAGTTTTCTATATTTGTAAAATTTATAATGAAAAAAAGATATAAAGGATAGTTTTTTACTTCTTTAGTAGATGATAATTCTGAAAGTTATAGAGATTATGCTGTTTCCACACCACCACTGAGATAAGACTCAAGGGGAGTTACCGATTTTTTAGGGTATTCGGTTCCCCAGTACACCTATATCACCCGTGCACATGCAACTACAAGTACAAAACACACTAAATTTATTAATACTAATTACTAATATTAACTACTAGTTAATAGTAAAATAAAAAATAAGTAAATAAGTTATGTAATACATGCAAAGCTAACTTCATGCAGACCACCGGGTAATGATATTACAGAAATAGATTAAGGGGAAGAATGCAAGTCGCAAGTGGAAGCAAATGACAATATTTACAACAAACTCATTTTATTTATTTATCTGTTATGCGCAAAATCTTATTTCTGAAATCAGGTTCGAAAATATTTTTATTAAAAAACCTTATAGTAAAGCAAATTTTACTATATATGCAAAATCATAAAAATGTCCATTTGCTTTACAAGTTCTGTAATTCGCAGGTACAAGTTCTGTAATTCGACGTTTTAAAACAATATTAATAAATATCTGTAAAAATTTTGCGAGTACTTATCTTAAGCTTAAAAAGCGGGAAACAGAGATTATAACCACTTTACTACGAGTTACGATATGGCACATTTTCACATTTTCGACATGCAACCGTTCAATTAAATTTGTTTTTGTAAAATTTGTATTGAAACTCACCGTTTTCGGTCGAGTCTTCGAAACTCACCCGCCAAAAGGATAAACAAAGGTTTGTTTTTGGAAACTTAGAACAAAACAGCCGCGTGTTGTTTCTATTTAAAACATTAAATAGAATTTAAAACATTAAAAGGATAAACAAAGGTTTGTTTACCCTTTTGGCGGGTGAGTTTGCATACAAAATTTATAGAAACAACACGCGGCTGTTTTGTTCTAAGTTTCCAATCTCGTTATCTCTGACTCTTTGTCAGTAGCTCTCAAGCAGAGATAATGAGATGGGAAACTCTTTTCCCGCCAAAAAATGTATCAAAATAAAATGAATATTTGCTACACGTATAGTGTACGTGTTATTCACCATAAGACGTCATGGTTTTATGAAATTTTAAATGACGTTTCGTTTATTTACAGAAAGTTTTTGGAGGAATCGGGCAATAATTTTTGTTTATTGAATTAAATTCAATTAATAAGCACATTAAAGTAATAGATATTAAAATAAATCGTATATAAAAGTGTGTGCGTGGTATGGGAACACATCGACTTCGCTATTGAGATTCAACTAGCTACCGACGTCGCTATTGCAAAGTCGAAAATATTGGAGGAGAATCCTCGATTGTGTCCGGTTCTGTGTACCATACTATTGACCAAGGTGATATTCGTGTGAAGACCAGTTATCGGTGAGAGCAGGCCAATGCAAACAATCCATTGATCCGTGTATGGTTGCTGGAAGTTTTGGTAGGCGAAATATCAACAGTGCCAAAAAAGAAATAACTAAACCACAAGGCAAGGAGAAGTAAATTAAAATAAAATAAATAAATGCAAAGGTTGCATTTGTAAGGGAGTTTAATTAATTGCATAATAAAATCAAAAGATAAGTATAAACAATCTCTGCAAGCTTGAAGTGTTATTAATTTATTATGAAGATCGGCGAGTGGCAAAAGTTTAATTCTTTGTATAATAAGTCAACAAATCATTGTAAACAATCGTGAACCAAATTCGATAGTATTAAAATATTTTTATATTAATAGTTGTTTCTTATCTACGTAGCAATGATTGGAAACTTTTGTAGCATCCTGTCGCAGGCATATATCAAGACACTCCTGAGAAAACAGAATTGGAAGAACGTATCGCAAGAATTGCAAGATGGACTGCTACAGTTCCGACCGAAGAGTTCATTTAATACGGAGTTGGAGTTTTTAATAAAGGAAAATAACAAGATAATAATGTTGTTGAATAACAATAGTTCCACATGCACAACAAAAAAATGGGGTAATTGTCTGAAATTTGATCAGATTTCATTTAACTATGTAATTCTTTTCTTTCTGCTAGTAGTAAACATATGAGCCCCAGTTTCACTCTGGTGGACAATGCCTGCAGGGAGTATTCTTGGCACGAAGGCGCAAGATCTGTTCAATCAAATTATGGAAAAAACATTGACTCTAATGATAGTAAGATTTCATTCCTCTTTATTATAACCTTTTACTAGTTTAACTTTTGAATTTTTTTAAAATATTTTAAATTGAAAATTCTAACTTCATAACGAAATTCAATAATTTATTCATTTAAAAGTTTTAGTTCATCAAAATTCTTGCTTCAATTTACTTCAGTATTTCTAAATTTTTTAATTTTCCCCTTTAGAAAAATCTTGAGATGAGCATTCAGGATGGTTTTGATTTAATAGCAATGTTTGATTCATTCAACTGATATTCTGATATCAACTTATGTGCCACAAGCTTCGGAGATGTAAGTCAAGATATTTCTACATACTAGGAGTTTTCGTTTCGAAATATTAGTTATTCATCCCCTTCTTATTTTGCTCAGATATTGGGACTCATTGCAACCAGGTATTTCGTGAGCAGTGCGTGCGTAAGCAAGATCACCGCAGTCAAGCTCTGGTCGCCAGCTTTTCATCCACCTGGAAAAAGTCACTGATGGAACTTGATCGAAGAGTTCTACTACTTTCATTTCCATCGCTGCTGACTAACTCACAGTTGCTACAGTTAGTTGTGGCTAGCTTGGTGCAATGTTAAAGCTACTGACAGAATATACGCGCGCAGCTGATCAGCACGCATATTGTTATTGTAGAAATTAAAATATACAAGAGCAGTTAACTTAAATTCTATTATATCGGTACTGTTGTATGTCGCGATCGCAATTTCCAGTTCCGGGAGATAAGAACTGTCAAGGCCAGTATTATCGTTTTATAATACTACTCCGCGAGTGAGTCAAGGCCAAGTTCACGTTATTAATGCAACCACAGCACTTTGCGTGGTAAGCCAAAAGCTTTAGTCAAGCTTCGTTTAAAGTAAATTCAAAAGCCAAGTTAGTAACCAGAACACGTCGTATGGAATGGATTGTGGAAGCTAGCGTTCGATAGCTAGCTTCCAAACCATAAAAACCACAGCGAATTTGAATGGATTGTGGAAGCTAGCTTTCAGTAGCAAGCTTCCAAACCATAAAAACGCTTGACTTAAAATAACGAACGATCAGAATCCACACGCGGAAGAATTAAATTGAGAACGATTTTCTTCCGCGTATTGATTCTGCGAATTTTACAATTTTTATATTGCGAAATAATGGAAATTGCGAAACACGGCATACCGACCCACTTTGGTTCGGTCGACGGGTGTGTCAACCGAGCCAAGGTGGAAAATAGAGAAGATTCCATCGAGAGTCTCGTAGTAAACCCCGAACGAAGAAGTCGTTCTTTGAGAAACGCGTATCAAGTCGCGTAGTTTAGTTTTAAAATATAAGTGTAAATAGAAATAAGTGTTAATTAAAATATAAGTGTAGTGTTGTAATAACGAGTATTAACCCCAAGTGGTGTTAATCTGATAGAGAAAAGTGTAAATAAATAATTATTAAAGATCGTAAACAAGTGCAGTTTAATTGGACAAAAAGAAGGAGACAAGAAGACACCCCCGAAGAAATACAACATATTGGCGCAGCCGGATTTTTCGAGCCGAGGATCGCTCGAATAAAGGAAAAAGTAAGTAACAATGAAATACGAAAATTAAAAATAAGAGTTAAATATTAATTAAAAATTAAGTGATATAACAAAGATTAGTAGCTTAGGAAAAAGTATAAAGTGAAAAGTAAAACAATAATGAACAAAGTTTGTAGAGAAATTTTGGAAAAGTGAAATAATAATTGAATTAAATAAAGAATGAATTTTGCAGAGAAATTTTGGAAAAATGAAGTAATAATTTTAGAAAATTGAAAAATAAAAGTAGAATAAAATAATAGGAAAGAGTGAAAAAGAATAGTAGTAGAATTAAAAGAATTCAATTGTATTACACTATCAAATATATTATTTAATATATATTATATAAAACATAAAATAACTTTCAGGTCCCTAAATCATCGGTTTCATCAAAAGGATGCCAGCTTAATTGCACGGCAAACTTATCTGTCCAATAACATTAGCTGGACAAAATCTTTGCTGAGGTCGACCCATTTCACTCGGGAAGTCATTCTTATATTTTTATAATTATAGGATAAAGTATTGGAGAAAATAGGATTTTTTTTTAGATTTAATAAGGAAAGAAGTTGTAATTTAATTTTCGAACAAACAAATGCAAATTACAGCAAATAGAGAATGTGTAATTTGCCGACCCTAAAACAAAAAGGAAAATTTAGAGAAAAAAATGAAACAATAAATAGTGATGAATTTGGCGGAGAAATTTTAAAAATAAGTGAAATAATAAATTTTAGGAATAACTAGGAAAACAAAAATCTAGTGTTCTTTTAAAATACACAACTTAAATATATATTACGGTGCTTTTCCTATAGGAGCAAGTACGGCCTGGTGGCCATATATTATGACATAGCGTGGCTCGCTTAAAAGTCAAACAAAGCAAGGCCTGGTGGCCAAACTAATTCAGCGTGACTCGCTAAACAAACAGTCAATTTTTTTTATTCAACTCAAAAAGAAAGGACGTAACGTTGCCAACATTAAGGATTAATGAATTTTCGTTTTTTTTAATTTACAATATTGGGTACTGTAATTAACAGATTGTGCGAAAATCAGATTGATTTTACTAACTTAAATAAATTTAAAAATTTATTTAACGTGGCAAAATTCGAATGATAAACGCAAATTGTTAAAAAACAGAAATCCAATCCAATACTAAAACAAAACGCGTACAGTATACGGGTTAGTTTTAAGTTTTCGTTGGATAATTTTTCGGGTGTGTCTTAGACGTTTGTTTTCAAATTACATTGTTAAATAAATTTTAACATTCAATGTAGTTGATTTCAAAGTCGCACATTTTAAGTTGATTAATTGATAATTCATTTTATCATTTTATTCGAGTTCAAGTTGAACAAAATTTTTTTTTTATTATTAAATAATACGTCATACATTCGCAAATGGATGAAATTTCAAAAGGGGTAATAATCGGAATTACCATAGATTGAAACATTGAAAAGGAGTTATTTTGGTTATTTTAAAACCCAAAATTAGAAGTTAAACATTTAAAGTAATGCGCTTAGAGACTTCATATCGGTTGGAGAATCAAAGCAAAGTTAGATTCGTTGTTTCAAATAGCAAGCAATTAACAAAAAATAACTCGAGCGAGCTCACTAGGTTAATCGTCCGAATACGAGATTGCAAACGTTGCAGTTTTGCTGACCGTTTAAAAATAGAGGCAGGTCGTTCGTCCCATTCTGTGAGGTCTTAAATTACCTTAGCGCAGTCACGAAAATTTTGACGCTTAATATCTGCTTGAAACAGAGCAGCAGCGGACGTCAGCGTACAGACAAATAAACAAAGGTACAGCGAATGTTTACTGCACGCTCGGTAAACGAAGCGAGCAAGAATTTTAAGCCGCTTAATGAAGTTAAAACTTCACAATAAAAATTTTAATTGTTTCTAATTCTAAAGTACTACGAGTAGTATAGAGAATTAAACGTTTAATGGAACGATTAAACAATAATCAATGTCGCTAAGTAGCCATTTTCAAATACACTATTTTTAAATGCAACAATTAACTTTAGGCATTTAAGAATTGGGAAAACATTCGGGCAAGTGGCAAATACTTGAAATAGAAAAGCCGGACATATTAATAAAATAAAAACCATTAAACTATATTTCGTTCGTTTAATTAATGGCCGAGTCATTACAGGAGCAAGGTTACTTAGAATTAGATACGACTCATAAAGAACTGAAACGCCAGTTGGGGGAGTTTATATCTAAATATTGGGCAATTTTAAAGGGGACTGTAGGCAACAAAGAGAACTTAGAGTTGATAAAGTCTAGAATAGGGGAGCTAGGGGACATTACAAGTGTAGAAAGAGCAGACGCAGTAGTAGAGGAATTGCTTACATTCCTAAACCAGATAATACAGAATAAGGCAGATGATGCCAAGATATGGGAATCAGAATTTAATGCACTGAAGAATAGGTATGATAATTACTTAGTAGAGAAAGTATTTCAGGAGGATATACTAAGGAACGTAGAGGGCGAGAACATAAAACTAAGGGAACTATTAGAGAAAAAGGGAATAACTGAGGAAACATTGAATAGAACACTAGAACAGGGATTTGCACAGAAATCAAGGGAAGACTGTAGTTCTTTAGAAGAGGCAAATAGACGAATACAAGAGCTAAAAGAGCAAAACAGACTTCTAAGTCAGGAAATGTCGCTAGATCACAACCAGTCACTCTTTCATAAGGAACCAAATCCGCCCGCAGTTAGTCCGAAGGACGGCAACGCAAGGTCCCTCCCACAAATTAGGACAGCAAGAGATCAAACCAGAATGGGTATTGGAGAGATAGCTAAAAATACAAATAGGCTGGTACCACTCTTTTCTGGAACACATTCGCCAGACTTACGCGGCGAAGTGTATAAATTCATACACGGGTGCGAATTAGCCGCAAGAGAGGTTGGTAAAGACAATATTCAGGACTACATAGACTGCATTAAGCAAAGACTACATGGGGATGCATATGATTTAGTTAGGTCACAACGATTCAATACCCTCGAGGACTTCTACCTCACCATAAAAAGGGCATATTTACCAACGGTCTCCTTAGACTCAGTGTTAACAGCGATCCAAAGTTGTAACCAATTACTTAACGAGGATATACGACAGTTTGCAAGACGCCTGAACACCCTACGAACACAGGCAGTAGAGTTAATTCGAACGAAGTATGACGGAAAAGGAGATATGGCAATTTTGAGTATGGTGGAAGGGGCCGTCGAGAAATCCTTTAAATCAGGGCTTAAGAACGCCGCATTGAGAATTTATATGCTCAATGTGACGGAGAAAAACATCGAAGAAATGGTAGAGTTAGCCATAGATGCACTCGAAACCATACAAAGCAGTAGCATCTTCCACGCAAACCCCTTAAACGTAAACATGAATTCATCACTTCTTGCCACCATGCCGATTACGCAACAAGAACAAATTCAACATGGAAGTCAGGGCAGATCTTCAGGAGGAAAAAACGTCAGGCAACAGAATAGGATACAACATAAGCATTAACCACAACCAAGGCTACAGGCTACAGGCTACTAACTGCAAAAGTAGCTAACTTCCAGCACTAACCTCAGTGCTTCCAGTGATAGCGGCGTGAAGCCAGCAGCAAATGTCAAAACGCAAATCTTTTTATATGTAAAATGTAAACAAACACAAAAGAAGAAGAAGCATAGCTACGCCGCCAGAGAAAAATAGAACTCGATCGACTGCTAGCGGCGTGAAGCCTAGCGGCTAGCTGCAAGATGCGTAGCGGCACTGGAAATCAATGTTTTTTTTCTTGTTCCCCATAAGAGCCAATGTAATTTTGACAGATGCCGCTTGTAGCCTGTAGCCTGTAGCCTTGGTTGTGGTTAATGCTATACTCCACAAGGAGCGGCAGATAGAATAATATGCTCATTTTGTAACAAGCGAGGTCATACCAGAGATGATTGTTTAACTCGCAAGAACTCGCCGTATTGCCAAAAGTGTTTAAAATACGGACACGAGGCAAACTGGAGGTGTGACCAAAAGGGAGGCCAGAAAAATGTGGCAAGGAACACATATCAAGGGCCCAATTATCGAACTCAAGGAGTTCAGCAATGGAATCCACCCCAGCAGAATGATCAGTCAAACCAAGTCCAACAAAACTGGCAGACAAACCGACCACAGCAGAGTTGGCCTCAAAACCAATTCCAGCAGACGGGAAATCAGAAAGGGTCAATAAACCCCAACCCAAATACACTTAACGGGTTACAGAGGAATCAGCCGAACAGAGCAAACCAAACGATATGTCATTGGTGTAATAGACCAGGACACATGATAAAAAATTGCACTGCAAAAAGGAATTGGGAATCGTTACAAAGTAATCGTCCGGGAAACTGTCAAGGGCCCAGAACAGGCCATGAATGAATGAAATGAAGAAGAAACAGTAATTCATACATCCAAACCGATTGTGGATACGTTACCAACTTTAAGAAATAAAGTGGTAACCGTAAGTCCGACATCGGAAGCAATTGTTGAAACGTTACCACCTTCAAGAGACTTAAAAATTAATATCAAGTTAAAAGGGACTGATAGTAATAAGAAAAACAACGTAACAGAGAGAAATCATACGTTTGGAGAAACAGTTGATTTAGAGATGCCATTTAAGTTGAAAGATAGAAACCAAAATTTAAATACACGGATACCGGGCTCAATGAATAAGTTAGAAATTAAAAATAAAAATGTAGAAACAGGGGTATCTAACTGCACTCAAACCAAGCTAAATGACGTGTTCATCGAATTACCTTGCGAAGAGGCTATAAATGGAAAACTCATTTTACTGGTAGATACAGGAGCAGATACAAGCCTGATAAAGAGATGTGCGATAAAAGATAGCACAATAATAGACAAGTCGAATAGGAAAGACTTAAGCGTAGCATTTGGAGGTTGTGTGACCACAGAAGGATCGACGACTATATGTCATAATGAGGTACAGTCCTTACGTTTAACGCTACACGTTGTGTCACTTAAACAAGGAGTACCGGCAGACGGCATATTAGGAAGAGATAATTTGTGGAACAACTCCATTATAAATGCAATGGAAAAAAGTTTAACACTCTTCAATGAGAAGAAAGAGGTTATTTTGGAATTACCAATAAAAACTATCGAGCAGATTGAAGAGAAAAGTAAACAATATTACATACCAGTTAACGCAAGAACGATTACGATAGTACCATTAAAACTACGTACGAAATTTAAGAATGTCGTCATTCATAAAGAAGAAATAGATCCAGGAATCTATATAGCAGACACATTAGTAAATGTGAAAGATAATACTGTTTATGCTCCCATATTAAATACAACGGAGTATGATTACGAGATAAACAGCGAATTTAAACCAAAATTCACAAACTTCGACGAGTACACAATACAAAGTACTGAGTCAATTAATGGCATAGGCAAAATAGATGCCAAAAGGAGAATAAATGAATTGCTCAATGAAATTGAGTTAGATAAAAATTTAAATATAGAGGAAAAGCATTCAATAGAGGAAATAGTAAAATCTTTTCATGACGTCTTCCTATTAGACGGAGACGAACTTTCGTTTACAAGTGTATTGAAACACGAAATTCCAACAGGCGCAGATCAGCCGCCCATAAACAGGAAACAATACAGATTACCTCAAATACATAGGGAGGAAATAAATAAACAAGTGAACAAACTTTTAGATGATGGCATAATCACACATAGCACATCACCGTGGAACTCACCGTTACTTTTAGTGCCCAAGAAAAGTGGCAAGGACGGCGAGAAAAAATGGAGACTTGTAATAGATTACAGGAAACTCAATGAAGCAACAATTAAACAAGTCTTTCCCAATCCTCGTATTGACGAAATCTTAGAGCAATTAGGCCACAGCAGATATTTCACAACGCTAGATTTGGCAAGTGGATATCACCAAGTTTTAGTCGATGAAAGGGACCAGGAGAAAACAGCATTTAGTACGGGACTAGGGCATTTCGAATTTAATCGAATGCCATTCGGGCTAACAGGTGCCCCAGCAACATTCCAAAGGATAATGAATCATATCCTAACAGGTCTACAAGGGATAGACTGTTTTGTTTATTTAGATGACATAGTTATATATGGTAGAAATCTAAAACAACACGAAGAGAGGTTATGTTCAGTACTACAGAAGTTACGTGAACATAACTTAAAACTAAATACAGAGAAATGCAAATTTTTGAGAAAGGAAATAGTTTATTTAGGACACAAATGCTCGGAAAATGGTGCTTTACCAGACCCCTGCAAGGTAGAAGGAACATAGGAGTACCGAGAAACATAAAAGAGGTACAAGCATTTCTTGGACTAATAAATTACTACAGAAAATTTATTGAAAACACAGCTAAGAAAGCGCTACCTATCAACAAATTACTACGGAAAGACGCAAAATTTATCTGGACAGAAGACTGTCAGCAAGCATTTGAGCGGTTAAAAGAAGCAGTCATATCACCGCCAGTGTTGGCATATCCAGATTTCTCAAAAGAGTTTCTGTTAACTACCGACGCAAGTAACGAAGCGTTGGGCGCAGTACTTTCGCAAGGAGAAGTAGGCGAAGGCAGACCAATAGCGTTTGCTAGCCGAGCGCTAAGCGACACAGAAAAGAGATATTCAACAATAGAGAAGGAATTCTTGGCGATAGTTTGGGCAACAAAAAACTTCAGAGCATATCTCTCAGGGAGACATTTCAAAATATTTACTGACCATCAACCACTAAAGGGAATAGCCAATTTAAAGGACCAAACCTCAAGACTGGCAAGGTTTAGACACAAATTGTCAGAATACGATTTTGAAATCTTATATAAGCCAGGCAAGAAAAACTTAAACGCAGACGCACTGAGCAGAATTCCTCAGGAAAACGCCAAAACAATAGGAGCCGTACAAACACGGTCAAAAACAGCGAACCAAGGCCAACAACAAGGAACATCCGTTGAAGTCGACAAGGATGATGAGGAACCGGGAAACGGAACAAATACCACAGCAACATTGCTGTCCGACCCGAAACAAATAGAAACAGTGATTAAAGATTTTCACAATTCACCACTGGGAGGACATCAGGGTGCGGTGAAAATGTATTTAAGAATCCGGAAACAATTCAGATGGCCAGGAATGCAAAAACAAATAAAAGATTTCATCAGAAACTGTCCAAAGTGCCAAGTGAACAAAAGTTCGAAATTGACAAAAATGCCCATGGTGCTAACAGATACACCAATGCGGCCATTCGATAAAGTTTACATGGACATAGTCGGGATTCTACCAGAAACTGTGTCCGGAAATAAGTACATTCTGACTTTTCAGGATGATTTCTCGAAATTTATGGCATGTACGGCGATCCCAGATGCGGAAGCAAGTACTGTCGCCAGGGCTTTTTATGACGAAGTAATCACGCGTTATGGAATTCCGCGGATTTTAATTACAGACAACGGAACTAATTTCATTTCGAAATTGTTCTCAGATACTTGTAAATTGTTAGGAATTAAAAAATTACATATAACACCATATCATCCGCAAGCTAATGGCTCATTAGAGAGAAGCCACAGGCCTTTAGCAGAATATTTGCGAAGCTTTGCGAAAGAAGATGGGTCGAATTGGGATCAATGGTTAACTGCAGCCATGCATGTTCATAACCACACACCCCACATTACGACCAAGCAAACACCATTCCGTACTTTGTTTGGATTCGACACGGAAATGCCGACTAACTTAAAAAGGAAGTGTAGTCCGGTATATAATGCCGAAGACCCAAACAAAGTATTAAAATTCCAAATACAAAGAGCTCACGAAATAGTGAGGAAAAATCAGAACATGGCTAAACAAATAGCCAAAAATCAGTACGATAATAAGTTAAATTTAGTAGAATTTAAGGTAGGAGATAGTGTATTGATTAAGAATCAAACGAGAAAAAATAAGTTTTCTCCCATATGGATAGGGCCATATAAGGTAGTAGGAATTAAAAGTCCAATTACGACAGTGTTAAATATTAAGGGAAAGGAAAAGCCATTCCACAATAACTTACTTAAGTTATATATGTAATAGCAATTAAATAGGAGTATAGGATTAACTCGATAATTATGTAGGTAATCATTAAAAGCACTTAAACAAGAAAAATTTTATAGGAATAATCAGAGAATTAAACTAAGTTAATCATAATGGGCACCTCATTAGAAATAGGATAACACATATAGATCATAAACTATAAATAAAAAACAATAAAATAGAACAGTAACGACAAAATACATAAAAAACTAATAGATACTTTTCCCAAAACACACATGTGAAAAATGCTAAAACCTAAAAGAGAAAAAAAAAATACAAAATACAATAATATTGAAATAAAAAAGATGGAACAAAATGATAAAGTTGAAACAGTTCATAAATTGACAATTAAAGCATAAATAATAATAGGAAGGGAGGCAGACTTTTTACTAATCATCTATCTAATTACACAGTTAGCATGTTCTTCGATTATAAAAAGATTGTGTCTCAATTTTCCACGATACAAAGCAGGGAGCATTAGTCTTAATATAGCAGGATATATTACAGATATAAAAGCACTTGCAAGGAACGTAAAATCAAAAGTATTAGCGAAATTTTAAATTTTAATTTCAGACTTAGGACAGGAAATCAAGACAAATACAACAAGAAAGTAAATACAAAATTAGAATAATGTTTCAATAAGCAACAGCTTGTTTATTTAAGCGTAAAAATATAAGAAAAGAAAACTTATAACAAAATGAATTCATATTTAATTCATTGGAGTAATTTGAGGAATTTCTTTTGTAAATTGAAATTTTGAAATTGAATTAAACTTAATTCTGTATTAATTCTGTCTGTATTAATTTTAATTGATTAATTATGATTTAATTTAATAATATACGGTTTATGTAAAGTAGCTGTTCCGTTTTAAATTAACAGCCGATATAACTTTGCATTTGCAATTATTTTAGAAATAAATGCACATGAAATCTATGCATAAAGACTTTGTTTATGCATAACAGAAATTTGAGCACCATATCTGCACCTATGTGCAGACATAGAAGGAAAAGTTATATAAACCTAAGACCAAAAAATTAGTGCTTTAATTCTTATAAAATATTCTTCTAATTATACAGAATAAAATTTTTAAAAGAATATAAAATTTACATATAAGGTCGTGTAAAACGTAGTTAATTAAGATTCCACGTAATTGAGCGATTAACGCAAGCACTGCAACAAAGCAGGTGCAAAAATAGAGCAACTGAACACGATCAGAATGCAGTGTCAGTTAAACAATTAATGAAAAAAAAAAAAAAAAAAACAAAAACAGTAAATCAAAATTTTAACACAAGCCAAATGAAGAAAACAAAAACACCAAAGGTGAACAACTTCAAAATAGGCGAAAGAATTAAGAAACTAATAATAAAAATAATAATAAAACAAAGACATAATGTAACCGTTGTTATACACATAAATATATAGACAATAGTTAAAGTACATTTACAAATGTACACATATAAAAATAATTTAAAACTTAAATTACTTGTAATTCAGAACATAATATGTACATACAATAAGAAAAGAAATAAAAGAAACATTGTTATATGAATACCAATGCATACAGAATGGAAACATACGGAAATAGAACCCATTTAAAGTACAACTAATAATATTTTAAAGATATTTTAAAATACGTACATTCAAACCAGAAATAATAAAAATAATAAAGTACACATATACATAATTTAAAACTTAACTAAATTGTAATTTAGAATAAAATATGAACCTTCAATAGCAAAATTTTTTAAAATAAAATTTTTATAAAAATAGAATAAGAAATGTACATAAAACATTACATATTACAATACTTGTAGGAATTTTGAAGTCAAACTTGGTCTTGGACCTTATATGTAATAGCATAAGAAATAATATTCATCTCGAATATTCGAACGAGATACTATATGAATTGCAATTATTCAACTGATTGCATAAATATTAGGAATTATGTAACGAAATTTTATATCGAATTAGGATAGAGATGAAATTTTTAAAATTTAATTCAAATAAACACAATGGAAACTACAATTGTATAGAATAACTAGATAATAATAATCTCAATTTCGAATCAATCACCAAATATTGTAGGAAAAAAAAAAAATTAAAGATTCATAGTAATAACGTATATTAAAGAGGAATGCAGCATGCAGAGAAGCGGAACTGAATGCCGATGTACACCCATCACAACAGCAGAAGTACAACAAAACACCACAACAGTTACGAACATTTACAACAGGGCGACGATTAACCCTTAAACGGGCAACATCTCCGATTTGAATAAAAATATTAATGTGGGTTATTTAGGCACTCCAGAAAACAGTAGCATACTTAGTTTTTCTTAATTTTTTTATTTTACTGCTAAATTTTTAGAAAAACTAGTTGATTCATATATGCATCACTGCCCGCCAGCGCATAAAAACCTGCTTGTACATGAAAAATATTTTTTGTGTGTTTAATTTCTTTATTATTTTTAATTTGTTTATTAATCATTTATTTCTTTTATTTTATAAGTAATGTAATATTATTTAAATAAATTAATATTAAATTTGGTTATTTTTATATAGAATGAATCTGTAAAAAGCAGTTTCTATCTATATTTATACATAAGGCTGTATTACATTTTGTACTTTTTATAAAGGTCTGTTCTAAACAGTTTACATCGGGTCCGATTGCTTACCACTTCTGGAAAGTGGGATATACCATCGTGGCATACGTCAATAGGCGGAATAGGTTGAGTTGTAATCGACTTTTTCCTTTTTGCGTCATGTTGGCTTCCAACCGATGGTGAAGAACGATTTGGTTTTCTGCCACGCTTGCCAGCAAAATCAATTCGACACAGAATTTGTGCTAAATCGAACAACACCCTTTAATTAACATGCCTTTTTATATAGAAGCCAGTTGATACAGGTCATATCCAAAAGGTGATGAAATATTCGTATATACCATTTCCTCTATTTGATGGTGATCCTATAACTTCCAATAAAACTGTCCACCAGGTCTACTCCACCCATATGCTTATTGTTATCTCCGATTACATTGGGAAATTTTAAAGATCATCCTGTAAATTTTAATTCATCTTCAGTTAGTAGTTTAATTTTTTCTTTTCCACAAGAGCCTTTCCAATTGATTTCTTGAGGGTACCCGAAATATTACAGTTGATGTGGGTGGTGAAGAGGGATCGACAGCAAGGTCGTCAGTCTTATGATCCTGAAGAACTAAGCCATCCGCAATTTCGCTCAAATCCTCACCTGAGATCGGTATACGCTCAGTGTCAATTGCTTCAATATCGCTGTCCGAATCCGTTTCACCTTCGCTGGACGATGGAATTTCAGCCAAAATATAGGCAATTTCCTCGGAGCTTAACTTTTTCCGCAACATATTTTTAATTTTTTCACAATTCACAACAGATGCACACTTCTAGAATTTCAAAATTGAATTGGCAGAAGAATTTTTATTCTTCACTTTTTATGCAAAAACGTTATGCATATGCATATTCAAAAAATGAAATAACAGGCAATGAATATGATTGACTGGATAACCATTGTAATGGTCTTTGAAAAGGGCAGGTAGTTTTTTAAATACATCATACAAACTTGCAAAAGGGTTATCTGTCCTTTTTTCAGACCCATAATCGTTTCTAAACGATTTACCATCATAAAATCCCTAAAAAATTCTGACGAAAACTCATTACCTAAAGCCCTTTACTCTGATTTCAATTTATTAAAACTATAATGAGTTTATTCGCGCACATAAATATATCATACTCCTTCATATTCTAAATGTAGTCGACAAAGGCGCACTGAAGAAAAGTATGACGTTATGCGCACTGATGCATATATGAATCGTCTTCATTTATTACCGCTGCTACTAAAGTATAATTATTTTATTAAAATTTTAAAGGCAATTCGCTAAAACACACATCAATCTTGCACACATAATTTTATTGTAAGATTTTTGCGTATTTTGTACAAATAATTTTGGTTCAAACATTGCCAAAAATGATAAATTCGCAAAAAAATATTTTTTCAGTTTACCCGTGTTTTATATTTATTTATAATTTAAAAATAAACCAAAAAACATATTAGAAGTTTTAATTGATTAATTTTAAGAGATTATGTTCAGTGAATAATTAATTTTACATCAACCTAGTGATTTTAGAAAGCATTTTTAAGACGATTCATATATGCATCAATTCCCGTTTAAGGGTTAACGCCCAACCAACTCGAAGGGGGAAGGGTAGCTGGAACAGCTGATCAGCGCAGCGACAACAAACATCGCAACGAAAAGATCCGACAACAGCAACAGTTGAACATTAATATCATCAAGTGATAGTGGTGACAAATACACCGTATACTTGAGGTCACGTGGAGACCGAAAATGCAACCGCCATAGAAAGGAAAACACGAAGAGCTAATAGCAGCAACAATCAGAAACCTACGAGATGACTTATTGTCAGCAGTCTTGAAACCACAACAATATAACCAAAAGATAGTCTCTGAAGAAAAGTAGCCGATCATCAGTAGCACGACGCCATAGTACGGCAATATATTTAGTTACGGCAGCTTTGCATTAATGTCTGCGAGTGAAATGCTTGCCTTTTAAGCGGAAGTTTACGTTTAAGTGGAAGTTCCGTCAAGCGTATGCGACGGCAAAATCACGACGCAATAGCAGCGAGTAGACAGGTAACTAATCCACGGGTTCGTCAGTTGAATTTACGGCGACATTTTGAAATTTAGGGTTTTATGACGTTCTACAACATTACCTCAAGTGGCAGTGATATAAAACCGCACCACCACTATCGACAAGAAAAATGTTGAAGATGTTTAGTAAGATGTTACAAATGATGACCTTGGTAACATCTCAACCATCAACTACCGTGAAGCAAAAAACAATTGATCTCAATTGCGGGACAACGATACTTTCGACAACGAACATCTGCATCTGATCATCAAGCATAGCACCTACCACGTCAGCTACCCCGCAGCAACATTCCCACAACACATCGAGAGAAGACATCGAGACAACGGGGTGTACATTAACAGCCAAACCATCATCAACAACAACAAGAACATCAACGTCAAGATCAACATCGAAATCATTCTCAACCTACACACAGATGACACCAAAGAATTGCAGTTATAGATTGTATTATTGAATTATTATTGTAAAGTCATAAAGTATAATTTTTATTGTCAACATTGATAATTAATTGCATTGTAATTATTGTAATTATTACTCATCAATAATTGTATTATCATGTTAACTAATCTTACCTCAATTACACTATAGACATAACACATATTCAAAAAGAAAAAAGAGAGAAAAAGAAAAACACAACCATACATAAGTAGACAATAAGCAAAATCAACATAAACGTAAGCCACCCACAATTCAACAAACCACGAATGTACAAGAAAAATTTAATATCGTTTTGTACGATTCTAAATTTTTCTTCCCCGAGGGTGGAGGGATGTTGTATGTCGCGATCGCAATTTCCAGTTCCGGGAGATAAGAACTTTCAAGGCCAGTATTATCGTTTTATAATACTACTCCGCGAGTGAGTCAAGGCCAAGTTCACGTTATTAATGCAACCACAGCACTTTGCGTGGTAAGCCAAAAGCTTTAGTCAAGCTTCGTTTAAAGTAAATTCAAAAGCCAAGTTAGTAACCAGAACACGTCGTATGAAATGGATTGTGGAAGCTAGCGTTCGATAGCTAGCTTCCAAACCATAAAAACCACAGCGTATTTGAATGGATTGTGGAAGCTAGCTTTCAGTAGCAAGCTTCCAAACCATAAAAACGCTTGACTTAAAATAACGAACGATCAGAATCCACACGCGGAAGAATTAAATTGAGAACGATTTTCTTCCGCGTATTGATTCTGCGAATTTTACAATTTTTATATTGCGAAATAATGGAAATTGCGAAACACGGCATACCGACCCACTTTGGTTCGGTCGACGGGTGTGTCAACCGAGCCAAGGTGGAAAATAGAGAAGATTCCATCGAGAGTCTCGTAGTAAACCCCGAACGAAGAAGTCGTTCTTTGAGAAACGCGTATCAAGTCGCGTAGTTTAGTTTTAAAATATAAGTGTAAATAGAAATAAGTGTTAATTAAAATATAAGTGTAGTGTTGTAATAACGAGTATTAACCCCAAGTGGTGTTAATCTGATAGAGAAAAGTGTAAATAAATAATTATTAAAGATCGTAAACAAGTGCAGTTTAATTGGACAAAAAGAAGGAGACAAGAAGACACCCCCGAAGAAATACAACAGTACAAACAGAAATAAAGACTAGCGAAAAGTTTAATACAAACTAAAACAATAAATAAATAAAAAATCTGGAAACAAGATATATACAAATAATAATATTATACAAATAAGAAATAAAGATGAAAAATAAAAAATTTTTGAAATTTGGGAATTTGTGCATTTGTGCATTTTGATGTCCCCGGAACATTCTTTCTTGCATTCTTAAAAAATATGTGAAAAAGGAATTCAAAATTAGTAAATTTAAGCAAATTGTATAGTTTGTCTGTTCGTTTGAATTGAAAAATTCAAGTGAGGTGAACATTTTAATGACGTCACGGAACAGCGTTTCTGTTCACATTACCAGGAGAAATTATAAATGTACGAAATTGTGTAAAAGTGTAAGTTGGAAAAAGTGTACTTAAACAAAATGAAAAATATGTTGATAACATGAAAAGAAAAGCTTAATTACAATAATGTTTAATAAATTAGGCATATTTAACTACACTCGTGTATTTTTCAACCAAAAAAACATATTTTCAGTTAGATCGTAGCGCACTGGTAGCACTACTTAAGTACTAAAATGAACGTAATAGTTCGAGGTTTGCAAACCGGAAAACCGAATGTAATAATGAGGTCAATCAAATATGTAGATATGCCAAAACCACATTCCATTTACCTATATATTTATATAAATTTAATAACCTATTTGCTTTTAATATTGTTTATTATATAATATAATTAGGGTTTTTTTTCATTCATTTTTGGTAACTATTGAGATTGAGAGTGCAAATAAAGTAAAACGACTCGGTATAGGATTTGTTTTATTAATGTGTGTTCCTGACTATATATATAAAAAACTAACTAAAACGAATTTAGGATTGGTCTAAATTATAAAAATTAAGCAATAGCCTTGAAAAAAAATTTAAAACAAACTGGAATGTTAACAGCAATTCTGAAATTCTTTGTATATATATATACAAAATTTAAATTTGTTGATATATTTCAAAGAACCAAAAATAAGTGCATATATCTATAACTCACTTCAGTTTTCTAATTTTCCAGAACTTAAGAACATTTTTTCCTCTGTGATTAAAAACTAATTCGTTGTATTTGAGAGTTAAATAATAAAAGGCACGTTTAAAATTTTGATTAAATGCAAAGTATATTAAAACGTTTCTTTAAAAGCTTGAACAAAATATTTTGCTTCACGCATTGTAATTTCATAGCCGGCCAAAACAGAAATAAATTGTCCACAGTTAACGTACATTGAAGACAATTTGACGGTTCGTCTTTCTGAGAACAAAATTTCTTGATAACAAATTGAAATTACAGTTAGTAACTTCGAGTGGTTGTTAAATAGCGTATCTTTAAATAATTGACATTCATTCATTGCACCAAGTTGGTATCTCAAAACAAAGGGTTCTGTCTAAGGTGTATAAAATAAAATTGATACATATTCGGGGGTGCGAGTCTGGGGAGTTTCTCAAAAAATTCCAAGAATGGGGTCTGAGTCTGGTGAGTATCTACACTAAAACGTCATCAATTATCGAGTTTTCACGAACACTACCATACAAAAACACAACCACCAAGATGCGATTTGACAACCAGAGTTGCACTTTTTAGAAGTTTCCTATCTCATTATCTCTGCTCTCAAGCCATCAACGAGGACGGACTGTATGCTGCGCTTCTTTGGTTTTGCTACACCTAAAAAATTATCGCTGTTTGTCTCTATGACAAAGTTTATGCGAATTTTCCATTTATATTATAAAATATTATTGCATTACTCAATTTACTTCATGTTATAAAATATTATTGCATTGCGACTTTATATTATAAAATATTATTCCATTATCTACTTTATATTATAAAATATTACATATACAATACGCATTACAAGTTAATTTCCGATTTTATGCTCCAATCACATTGTGCTGGAATAATCCAAATATGTAGCGTGCAAACAAACAAAGATCCAAAATAATTCAAGCTTTGTGCTTCAGCGCATATATTTTTCTCAGTGATGAGTGAAAAAAATTTCCAATACACACTCAAAATGTGATAGTGTTCGTTTGCGCACCACTGATTTATATTCACCATAAAAAGTAAGCGTGGTAATGGTCCGATTTTGCCCATTTGCAATAACAATGAGTTTCTAAGGCTAAACAATATTCGTGCCAAATTTTATGAAAATATGTATCTCTATTCGTTCTCTTGTAATCGAGTTTTATTTAATTAGTGGGCGGACCAGGCCCATTTTTGGTAGTCTATTTTAGTCAGAGATAGTGGACTTCTGGACAAAATTTCAACCCCAAATTCGTTCTACAAGCTGCGAAATTGAGCTATAAGCATGGATTCATTTATATTCACTGTAAAAAGTTGGCGTGGTAATGGTCCGATTTTGCTCATTGTCAATAGCGATGAGTTTCTAATGATAGACAATATTCGTGCCCAGTTTGAAGAAGATATGTCTGTTCGTTCTCTTGTAATCGTGATTTTCACAGACGGACAGACAGACAGAAAGACAGACAGACGGACGGACATGGCTAAATCGACTCAGGAGATCACGCTGATCAAGAATATACATATATACTTCTCTATACCCGTCACGCCTCCTTTAATGCGTTACAAACGGAAGCAGTAAGTGAATATACCCTCTCACTTCGTGTGCAGGGTATAAAAAATAAGAGATAGAGATGAGGAAGAAAAGTCTACACTCTGGTGGGTTATACACTAAAGAGCTGCACAAGATGTCTTGAATTGCTTTAGGCACTAAGTCACAGTATTGCATTGCAGTGCACTGTCGTGTACAAATGAACGATTTGACACGAACACTTCAAGGCAACTACCCGAACAAGCCGTGACTGCCTTGCCGTCTACCTGGTTCGAACAAGACATTGTGTAGCTTTGCTTTTCTGTGAAGGCAATATAGCTTGAATTGTAAGCAGAAAAGGCAATAGTGCCTGGAGGAAGGCAAAAAGACATTGAAGATAACAATACTGCTCTTCTTTCTTTTGCGTGATCGGGCAACATGCGCATTAACAAAAATGTTAAGTTAAGTTTGATTCATGTTTTTACGCTATTTAAATCAGGGTATGTAAACGCACACTCACGTGCGCACGTTAATATGGACGCGTGCGCTAGACAATTTTTTAAGCGAACACGGCCGTGTTTAAATTTTAAATATAAATTATTAATAAATTATTTGAATTTAATAACACCATTAGTTGCCTTACGTTGCCATGCGTTATCAATTGTCATGGCAATTGTCACGCATTGCCTTTTCGTGCAAAAAAGCAACGAATGGGGGCTGATACACGACTCATCAGTATGAGCGCATCACTCACGCTGATTGGTTGATTTCAAAAAGTGGAACAACTTACGATCCAAACGCTCATAACATTTGATGCAAAAATTTTGCCTGTCTCACGATCATCAAATAAACACATGCATACAGAACTCGAAGCAGGGTCTGAAAATTTTTCTTATCTCTTGTGCTTTTATTCCTGTTTTACTATGCACAGCAGCCACAGCAAGGGCTTCGCGGAAGCGAACATACATGCAGGTAGCAAGAAAAAATGTATTGAAAAGCCGTCGGCATTTTTACTGTTTGTCAAACCAATTGTAATAAATAAATTAATTCAGTTTTTATTTTTGGGTTTTCTTAGACATTTACTGTTATTGTTTTCTTTTATTATCCATTATAGCTCTAGCAATTTAGTTTTGAAATGTAAAATACTTGTACTCCTATTTAAAAAAAACTGACCCAAAATATTTGCCCATAACTAACGAATTTTCTTGGAAATAAAGAAAAAAAGGATGAAACCAAAGAATATGTAATAATATAGAAGACGCATGACTCAAATTTTGAAATTTTTCAAATCAGATGCGGTCGGTCGCAGGCAGCGGGTGTAAGCAAATTAGTGAAAACAGCTTCACTACTCGCGAAGTTACTCTCTTTGCCATGCTTCGGTTTTCTCAGCGCTGATAACAAAGCAAAATTGAATGATCTCCTAATGAGTGATGGGTACGGAAGATCTTTTTAGTGAGTATGAAGGGAGCGGAAGATCGACTTTGCTTCTGTTATTTTGCACTAACAATGCAAGCGCATATGCGTAAGAAGAGATCGATCCAGAACTCGCATGCCAAATAAAGTGTGAAAGAAAGAATTTGTGGAGTACAGCGGGCGATGAGAAGAACGGTGCGATTCGTCTGGGTTTGTTTTAAATTTTGCATTTTAAGGTTTTTGGAAGAAATTTTGCTTTTCCTAGCTTTGTTCTGCTTCTTGTTCGATGTCCAAGCTATGTAAAGCGCTGGCACGATCTACGTTGTGAGGATAGCGTGCTGTTGAAGAATTTTTATAGGCAGAAGATTTAAGAAGAAGAATACTTAGTCGGCATATCTGTATATTTAATACCTTATACGAGTAAAAATAAAAAGTTAATGGAAGCAAAAATAAAAAATGAAAGAATGGAAATATTTCAGAGAAAATATTTATATTATGTAGCAACTATACTATTATTAAATTTAAATTAAAGACTAAAATTTTTAAAATTTATGATTTTAGTTCTATTAAGGAAGCATTGCCTATGGGCTGGCAATAAAACGAAATCAACCCTGCATTGAGCTCAATGTATCGAATTACCAATAACACATATTGGTACAACAATTATATTATAATTTTATACATATAAAATAACAATTAACAATAACCTAATATAATAATAAACCCAATTTAAAATACTAAACAGTTTATTAAGCCGGCAAAATGTTACAAAAATCAAAATTCCTTTACTTAATAACTTAACTTCCCTTACTTAACCCTAAACGACCCAGAAAGACTTTGTAACGTAACAGACCAGTTGTGTCCATCGGACACATCATTGGGATTTTATTAAACATTTAGAAAAACAATAGTGAAATTGAAATGTTCAGAATTTTATTATACTTGCTTTCAGTCTAGTTTACTAAAAACATGTTTTTACTGTATTATGACAACAAAATATTCTGTTTAATTTAATTTTAAATATTCTTTACTTTAGATATTAAATGTGAACATCTATTTTTCAGAACAACGTATACAGACAATTTTCGTGGTTGAATGTTCACCACAGACATTTAAATCACATATCTTGTAACATTGTTTTGAGGTTCTAGATATTTTAGAGATTTTAGTCCTCTGAAAGAAATCAGTTGCTCATCAATAATCAGATTTTCTTCTGGCACATAAAACTTGTAAATTGGTTACTTATATCTTCCCACAATTCTCTAATTAGGGCCAATTTGTCCTTCGATTTTCTGAACGACCTAGTATTTTTGTCATCAAATCTCAAACATGTATTCGAAAACCTATTCTTCCCAATAGTGGTGCGGAATATTGGATACCCAAATATTGCATCCCAATATTCTTTGAAGTCAACATTATTTTGCTGATTGATATATATTTTGTTGAGTTGTATCATCATCGCTGCAAACCTGTTCATCATCGGAATCTGATGCTTCTTCCGTGCAATTGCTTTCAGCATCAGAAAATGCATCTGGAACGAAGTCTTCAACCTCGTTTTCTGCGTTTTGACAGTCGTCATCATCGCTTTCCAAAGCTCGTCGAATTTCCTCAGTAGTCAAAGATTTGTTCTTAGCCATTTCTTAAAACACAACAGTAAAGAATTACACAAATCACACTATTGTATTTACGTCTTCAAAGGTGGGATATAATTGAGTAAATAAAATAACGTATAGTAAATAAAAAAACACAACCTCTTCAATTGCACTCTGAACCAATTATACCAAACTCATCAATATCACATTTGTAAATGCGAATAAGTTCTGAAGAAATGACCGAATCTATGTGTGGGTGTCACCTTTCATACTGTTTCCTCACGCTCAAACAGCAAGCTCTACAAGTTGAAACAGTGTCCTATAGACACATGTGGGTGGAGACGTTGGTTTTTTAAAAAATTGTTAAAATAAATAAAAATAACTAATTTTAAGAAATGTTTGCAGAACGAATTGAAAAAGCATAGGAAGCAGATAAATTAGATGAAAGGTTTTCGCCGTGAAGCAAACAGTTTTCATTTTTTTCGCAAATAAATTTGAAAATGTGTCCGCTGGACACTACTGGGTCTTTTAGGGTTAAGCGAAAAAAAAATCCAAATCAATAGACCGACAGTCAAATTTCCTTCTTCCCTCAACCCCTGCTTTTACCATCAATTTCATCATTTCATTCTCACCTCCTTTGACATACAAGATTCCATCGCTCAACTCTTCTTACGCATAATCATTTCTGAAGGAATACAAGCGAACCCGATTTGTATTTATACAAAAACAAAGCAATGGCAATGAGAAGCAAATAGCACGAAATTGACACGAACTTATCAAACAATGAGAGGAGAATAGAGAGAATGCGTAGCAACACAAAAAACTACTCAATGTTGCGCAACATGGACGTACGGCTACGTCCACAGCACAAATTTTGCTGTTCAAAAATTCGTATGAGATGCGCCTTCTATATATTGTATATTCTTTGTTAATACTCTTTGCTAGGAAGTTCTGATGTTGACTCTTTCGATGTGCGTATACATACATTAAAGAAATTAACAGCATGTAGAAAGATGGCCTTTGGGTATACTAACCGATGTTGCCACTATCATGAATATGAATTTTCTTTGGGTATTTTCAAGTTTTTTGGGGACTTATTTGATTCCTTAATTAAGAGTACGCAACCACACGCAATTTATTTACTTTATTTATTTTATTCTTATCTCAAAGTGAATAAAATGTTTGTGTATCGCACCATAAATCGTTTCGCCATAGAACTGAAAATATCCCAGCGAAGCATCCGACGCATATTCCAAAATGAGATCAAGGTAAAGCGTTACAATTTCCAAAAGGCACATGAATGAAAGGCAGAAAAAAGTTAAGGCCTGATTAGTCGTACTTAGCACATAGCACTTATAAGTTTCGAAGAACTTAGTTGTTTACGGGTCGCAGGGGGTACCGGCACTTCTTGTGTAGCCACTAGTTGACCTAATGTTCGAAATTGGGTATTTTTTTGGTTTTGTGGGATTTTACTTGATTAGAAATAGATTGCAATTGTCTTCTATTTGCAATCTGCAGCAAAATTTTAGTATTTATATTTACATTATTTATATTATTATGGTATTTTGTTATAATAGAGGTGATTTCGTATAAATTAATTGTTTAAAGAATATTTTATTGAAATCCCATTAAACTATAAATTCGGCAAGCAAAGACGAAATCTTCGAAAAAAGCGTCAAGTTCGATCTGGCCACGCGTTTCGGCTGTCACTTAGTTCGAACTTAGCAAAATATCGAAATGGATTTGATATTCCCCTCGTAAGTAAGTACCAGAGATAATGAGATAGGACACTTCGAATTCGCCGCTTCAAAAATCGGTTTGACGTCTATTTTTTATGAGCTGTTGAATTCATGTACACTATACGTGAGAGCTACCATATTGTTGTTTTTGTTTTCTGTCTTTCAGTATGTTGAAAAAATCAGCTGTTTCATGTTTCACCACGAACTCATTTAGTTATGAAATCAGCTTGGCTAGACGCAATATCTTTTGGAACGGTTTCACTACTGGTATGTCGATACCTTCGGTGGCTACACACTGTGGTTTCTCATATACAGTGCCCTCGGGAAAACGTCAACTAATTAAAACCGCGGGTGTTGACGTTTAACAAATTGTTGACGTTTATGAATGTAGAAACTTTTAATAAAAAACATATTTATAGTGTGCTTTAAAACGTTTTTATTGACTATAAACTAAAACAAAACATAAACAAATACAAAAAAGGAACAAAAAAGGCTTTCAGAATAAGTAAAACTAAAGGAGCACATTTTAAAAGACATCAAATTACACATACACTACCGGCCAAAAGTTTCGAACCACCACTCCTGTTCATAGAAAATCGTGTGGCATTTCTTTATTATTGTATAAATTTTGATTTTTTCTTTTTTAATAGGATGGTTGTAAAGTGATAATTGTAATATAGAACCCAAAATTGATTTACGGCGTTCATTGTTTAACTGCATGCTCAAACAATACACTAAGTCAAGAAATTGGGGTTTTTTGTTTATTGCACTTGCCATACAAAATCGAGAAAAAGGGTTATAAAAAACGTTTTTCAGGTACTCAGGGTATTTTTTTTTTTTATGGGGTAATTACTACAGGTAATTATGAATAATTATCACCTTCCATTTTTTACCCTGGGTCAAGTATAAAAAGCTGACCCAGAATATTGACAGCATTATTTGTTCCTCAAGATTCAAACTGACCAAACGTTAAAAAAACCGAAGTCATGCCAAAAAATAAGATTGATATAAGATCTGCAGTGATTACTCTTCATAAGGAAGGCAATTTCGAGCGGATAATAGAGCAAAAATTAAAAATTTCAACTAGTTTTGTGCATCGCGCCATACAAATGTACCAGGATTATTGAACTCTTGAGGTCCTTCCGCGGTCCAAAAGGACAAGATCGACAAGAAATCGTGAAGATAGAGCGATGAAAATATCAAGCAGACGGAACAGAAGAAAAAAGGCTCCAGAAATAGAAGCCGAGATGGATTACAGTCGATCAAACCCGGTGTCATTAACAACTGTAATAAGGCGGCTAGAGATGCTGGTCTTTGTGGAAGGATTGCTAAAGAAAAACACTTACTTCGAACACGAAATAAAAAGAGAACACTTCAATGGACACTAACCTATAAGAAATGAACCGAAGAGGACTTAAAAAATGTTCTTGGAACGACGAATCACATTTCGAGCTGTTTGGGTCAAATCGGTGAATTTTCGTCAAACGTAGTGCCCAAGAGAAGACGCTGCCGGAGTGTGTAATCCCAACGGTGAAGCACGGCGGCGGTTCCGTTATGGTCTGGGGATGCTTCTCAAGCAATGGAGTAGGCGATTTAATTCGAATCGACGGAATTATGCGAAAGGAGGACTATAGAAGGATACTGGAGCATAATGCCATACCATCAGGCCTACGATTGATCGGCGAAGGATTCGTGATGCAGCAAGATAACGATCCCAAACACAGTTCCAAATTGTGCAGAGGCTATTTAGAGATGAAGCAAACATCTGGAATATTAAAAAATATGATTTGGCCTGCCCAGTCACCCGATCTTAATCCAATAGAGCTTCTATGGGAGGAGCTGGACCGAAAGGTGCGAGAAAAAGCGACTACGTCGAAAGAGGAAATGTGGAATGCATTGTTGGAATCCTGGAACAATATACAACAGGAAACCATAAAGAAATTAATCGCCAGAATGCCAAGAATTGTAGCAAAAGTTATTCAGTGCAAAGGGGGCTTTTTTGATGAAAATTCAGTTTAGACATTTTCGTAAAAATTTTGATAATAAAAATGTTTCTAAAATTTAATTTTAATGTAATTTTAAAGCAAATATAATAAACTTTAAAATGTATAATGAAACTTTTTATTTTTAAAAGCTTTGGATAACTATTAGTAAGATTTGTTGAAATTTTAAGGGTGGTTCGAAACTTTTGGCCGGTAGTGTACATACATACTTATGCATCTAAAAAAAATTTTTTTCTATTCTACATACTTATAAGGGGGATACCCAAATTCCTGAACTAATTTCATAAAATAAATGTGTGTGTGATCAAAACTGTGTATTTTAACTATTGCTAAATTCAAAATTTTGGTTTATTTAAAGTTGACGTTTTAGAGCTTTGTGGTTTGGTTGACGTTTTAGAGTAGACAATGTAAAAAATTAAGGGTTGACGTTTTGGGATGTTGACGTAAACTAGTGTTGACGTTTTCCCGAGTGCACTGTAGTTTCAAAAGTCGTAAACATGTGATGCCAAAGTGTGTGTGAAATTTACTGAATATCCAAATGTTGGCCAGAGTATGTTGCTCTTCTTTCCTTTGACAACTGCTTTCTTGTGTGCGTGCAAAGAAACTGAGAAGCAGGGTCCATTTTCGTTTCAAAAATTCTCTACACTCTATACTAGAGTATAGACTTTTCTCTTTCTTCCTAATCTCATTCGCAAACGAACTGAATGAAATCGGTTCACAAGATACTGCGTATAGCCAAGGCCATTGGCTTTTAAAATAAAATTTTCACCATATATAAACAAAGGTGGTGAAGTTTCCCAAACCTAAAATGGTAGGTGCGAACGGATGCGTGACCCCCCAAGTGCATCAAAAATGTATAACAATACTTCATTTGCAAAAATGTTAGAGAATAAATGAAAAAATATAAATGCGACAATTCTGGATTTATTAATCGTAATTTTTTTGTCAATAGGCGAACAACTTCGTATTTGCAACAAAACATCAGCACAGCGACTACTTTATACCAAAGTAAAAATAAGAAATAAACAACCAATACTTGGTAAAATATGGAAGCATATATTAATTACCATTATACGGGACGGGGAGTTATGTTTTATATATATTTTACACATTTCAAAATGATAATATTTTTATTTATTTGTTTTGACGTTTAATAACCGAATCCCCGAAAAACAGATTTTGCATGCGTTCATGCGATCAATTTATTTTCGGCGAAGTACAAATTTTTTGCACAAAATCACAATTTTTTATCGTAGTGTTAGTGAAAATGCCATTGTGTTTCGCGACGAATTCGAAGTGTCCTATCTCACAACGAGCATGTATCATATCAGGCGAATTCAACGCAGAGGAATTTTGATTTGGAGTTCCGACGATTAGGGACATACCGATTGGTTGAACTCGAACTGCGTTTGATAATGTTTGATGCTTATAAGGTTGTTGAATTCTGTATGACTTCGTATGTGAATATGCGTGAGAAGAGTTGATTCATCGAGCACTCGTATGCCAGATAAAGTGTGATAGAAAGAATCGATAAATTTTTTGTGTACAGCGGCGTTGAGAAGAACGGTGCAATTCATCTTCGTTTTATTTTTTCACAATAACAAATCATGTACAGCCGTCCATCCACCAAGCAAACAAATTTGTTTCCAATTTTGCATTTTATGGCTTTTGAATGAAATTTTTGCTTTTTCTAGCTTCGCTGCGTGCTGTTGAAGACTTTGGATAAGCAAAAGATATATTTATTTTAATCGATATATCAAATTATTTTATGCGGTATACGAATAGGTAGGAAAATTATTGGAAATATTTCGGAAAAAGTATTTTTTTATTACATGTCTGACATTATATTAATTTATTTACGAAATAAAACGAATTTCGGTATTATATTATTATAGATTAAAGAAAAGCTTTGACAATATATGTATGTAGATTTTCCAAGTAAGTTAGTTGCCACGGCACATGAACCAGTGACAACTGTAGGGAAAACTGATGAGATTGCCTCGGCACTTGAACCGTAGACAATTGCTGGAGAATAGAATGAAAAACACTGTGTTGTTTGCTTCAAAAACTTATTCTGATTTTATTAATTAAAATTTAGCGCTTATATGTACAATTTATACTTACTATACACTTTGATACAATTTGAGTTTGCAGTCGCAGTTGGCTTTGTTCTCTGCTTGCGCCAAATACTGCCGCGTCAACTGGAGGGCATTGCACCTGGGCGTTGAACTGGGCTGATGATCCTTAGGTGATTTTTTGCACAAAATCACAATTTTTTATCGTAGTGTTAGTGAAAATGCCATTGTGTTTCGCGACGAATTCGAAGTGTCCTATCTCACAACGAGCATGTATCATATCAGGCGAATTCAACGCAGAGGAATTTTGATTTGGAGTTCCGACGATTAGGGACTTACCGATTGGTTGAACTCGAACTGCGTTTGATAATGTTTGATGCTTATAAGGTTGTTGAATTCTGTATGACTTCGTATGTGAATATGCGTGAGAAGAGTTGATTCATCGAGCACTCGTATGCCAGATAAAGTGTGATAGAAAGAATCGATAAATTTTTTGTGTACAGCGGCGTTGAGAAGAACGGTGCAATTCATCTTCGTTTTATTTTTTCACAATAACAAATCATGTACAGCCGTCCATCCACCAAGCAAACAAATTTGTTTCCAATTTTGCATTTTATGGCTTTTGAATGAAATTTTTGCTTTTTCTAGCTTCGCTGCGTGCTGTTGAAGACTTTGGATAAGCAAAAGATATATTTATTTTAATCGATATATCAAATTATTTTATGCGGTATACGAATAGGTAGGAAAATTATTGGAAATATTTCGGAAAAAGTATTTTTTTATTACATGTCTTACATTATATTAATTTATTTACGAAATAAAACGAATTTCGGTATTATATTATTATAGATTAAAGAAAAGCTTTGACAATATATGTATGTAGATTTTCCAAGTAAGTTAGTTGCCACGGCACATGAACCAGTGACAACTGTAGGGAAAACTGATGAGATTGCCTCGGCACTTGAACCGTAGACAATTGCTGGAGAATAGAATGAAAAACACTGTGTTGTTTGCTTCAAAAACTTATTCTGATTTTATTAATTAAAATTTAGCGCTTATATGTACAATTTATACTTACTATACACTTTGATACAATTTGAGTTTGCAGTCGCAGTTGGCTTTGTTCTCTGCTTGCGCCAAATACTGCCGCGTCAACTGGAGGGCATTGCACCTGGGCGTTGAACTGGGCTGATGATCCTTAGGTGATTTTTTGCACAAAATCACAATTTTTTATCGTAGTGTTAGTGAAAATGCCATTGTGTTTCGCGACGAATTCGAAGTGTCCTATCTCACAACGAGCATGTATCATATCAGGCGAATTCAACGCAGAGGAATTTTGATTTGGAGTTCCGACGATTAGGGACTTACCGATTGGTTGAACTCGAACTGCGTTTGATAATGTTTGATGCTTATAAGGTTGTTGAATTCTGTATGACTTCGTATGTGAATATGCGTGAGAAGAGTTGATTCATCGAGCACTCGTATGCCAGATAAAGTGTGATAGAAAGAATCGATAAATTTTTTGTGTACAGCGGCGTTGAGAAGAACGGTGCAATTCATCTTCGTTTTATTTTTTCACAATAACAAATCATGTACAGCCGTCCATCCACCAAGCAAACAAATTTGTTTCCAATTTTGCATTTTATGGCTTTTGAATGAAATTTTTGCTTTTTCTAGCTTCGCTGCGTGCTGTTGAAGACTTTGGATAAGCAAAAGATATATTTATTTTAATCGATATATCAAATTATTTTATGCGGTATACGAATAGGTAGGAAAATTATTGGAAATATTTCGGAAAAAGTATTTTTTTATTACATGTCTTACATTATATTAATTTATTTACGAAATAAAACGAATTTCGGTATTATATTATTATAGATTAAAGAAAAGCTTTGACAATATATGTATGTAGATTTTCCAAGTAAGTTAGTTGCCACGGCACATGAACCAGTGACAACTGTAGGGAAAACTGATGAGATTGCCTCGGCACTTGAACCGTAGACAATTGCTGGAGAATAGAATGAAAAACACTGTGTTCTTTGCTTCAAAAACTTATTCTGATTTTATTAATTAAAATTTAGCGCTTATATGTACAATTTATACTTACTATACACTTTGATACAATTTGAGTTTGCAGTCGCAGTTGGCTTTGTTCTCTGCTTGCGCCAAATACTGCCGCGTCAACTGGAGGGCATTGCACCTGGGCGTTGAACTGGGCTGATGATCCTTAGGTGATTTTTTGCACAAAATCACAATTTTTTATCGTAGTGTTAGTGAAAATGCCATTGTGTTTCGCGACGAATTCGAAGTGTCCTATCTCACAACGAGCATGTATCATATCAGGCGAATTCAACGCAGAGGAATTTTGATTTGGAGTTCCGACGATTAGGGACATACCGATTGGTTGAACTCGAACTGCGTTTGATAATGTTTGATGCTTATAAGGTTGTTGAATTCTGTATGACTTCGTATGTGAATATGCGTGAGAAGAGTTGATTCATCGAGCACTCGTATGCCAGATAAAGTGTGATAGAAAGAATCGATAAATTTTTTGTGTACAGCGGCGTTGAGAAGATCGGTGCAATTCATCTTCGTTTTATTTTTTCACAATAACAAATCATGTACAGCCGTCCGTCCACCAAGCAAACAAATTTGTTTCCAATTTTGCATTTTATGGCTTTTGAATGAAATTTTTGCTTTTTCTAGCTTCGCTGCGTGCTGTTGAAGACTTTGGATAAGCAAAAGATATATTTATTTTAATCGATATATCAAATTATTTTATGCGGTATACGAATAGGTAGGAAAATTATTGGAAATATTTCGGAAAAAGTATTTTTTTATTACATGTCTGACATTATATTAATTTATTTACGAAATAAAACGAATTTCGGTATTATATTATTATAGATTAAAGAAAAGCTTTGACAATATATGTATGTAGATTTTCCAAGTAAGTTAGTTGCCACGGCACATGAACCAGTGACAACTGTAGGGAAAACTGATGAGATTGCCTCGGCACTTGAACCGTAGACAATTGCTGGAGAATAGAATGAAAAACACTGTGTTGTTTGCTTCAAAAACTTATTCTGATTTTATTAATTAAAATTTAGCGCTTATATGTACAATTTATACTTACTATACACTTTGATACAATTTGAGTTTGCAGTCGCAGTTGGCTTTGTTCTCTGCTTGCGCCAAATACTGCCGCGTCAACTGGAGGGCATTGCACCTGGGCGTTGAACTCAACGGCGACTGCAACTACCGTGTGAGATACCGGGTGACAAGATCAGCGACCGCAATATGCAGAATATGCAGAATGTCTGCACAGCATATTTCGACATTGTCGTATGTTTGGGGCTGGTTCATTGGTCGCTGATTTGTTGACGAATTGAACATTCTCCCCGCCATTGACTGTAGGTCAATTAGATGGCGGTGGTTACGAATGTCTCTTTATTTCCTGGCTGCTGATTATTTCGTGGGTGAGGAACTGGCTGATGATCCTTAGGTGATTTTGGACATCGAGCTACCTTCCAACTGGTAACCCGTCTAACACATCGGTTTAGGCAAACAATAAGACCGAGAACAATGACTAACGTTAGAGCTAGATATCCGATTAACCGGTTGTGGTCGCTGTTGGTTTGAAGCCGCCTGGGTAACATCATCAACTCTGAGGTGTTAAGTAGTCCATGTAAGGTCTCCAACTTGTTTACTTGTGTCCAATAATGATCCTCATGGTTGTCTTCGAGAATGGACTGTCTAGGTTTAGCTATTTCTGATATAGTGCCAAAACTTGTATATGAGCCGCTAGTTTTGGTGGCAATAGATCGGCTTCCGAGTAACATTGACACTTCTGTTTTGAGAATGCATCCGGGATTGCTAGTTAGTAGTCCTGATCCTTTCAGTGATTGCTGTGACACTTCTTCGCCGCAGATGACGGTCAGTTGGGTATCATCCTTGAGAGCGAACATCCATTGATTTTCTGATCTTGTTTTTATCCATACTTCTTGTCTTGCACGTGTAAATTCGCAAAGCCGCCTAGTTTGATTGTTGAATAAGCTGATTTCACAAGCACATACTTCTGAACCCTTTTGGTAAATGGGTTGAGTGTTCGGACATAAATATGATTGCTCAGCGACTACTTGACATTGATTCAAAATTTCTGCATCTGTTGGGAAGTATTTGTCTCGATGAAGAGTTATTTCCAGTATAGGTGTCGACAGCCTGATGGCGATCATCGTGTTGTTGACAAATGTTGGAATTGGTATCAACCGAAACAGATTGAAATACTCTGCACTTCGCAGTGGAAGAGTGACTCTAAATATGACACTGTTTTCTGAGACGGTGGCCAGAACTGTCATTAATCTGTAGATGGATAGTAAGTCACTTGGATCTCCTACTAGTTCTGTATTTGGTGGCAAATGTCCTCGTATTCTGCGCACTTCAGTCTCTAATTGTGATGAGGAAAGCAATAACGGACTAATCTGTCCATGATGAGCATTAGTGAGGACACTGATTAGTGCTGACTGAATTTGTTGTATGTTTGAAGATGCTAATGACAATTCCAGTCCAACTGATGTTAGCAACTGGAAGACTTTTGCTTCTTGTCTTTCTGATTCAATTTTTTGTATCCGATTGGTGATGGTGGTAACTTTAGTTTCAAATCGCCCAAATGTTCTGGCGGCTTCTTCCTGATTCCTTTTCATGATGATTAATGTTGAATCGATGATCGAGGTCTGATTTTTTAAACATTGTAGCAAATATTCTTCGTTGGTTTGCACGTTTATGATGGTTTTGGACAGTTGGTTGGCATAGTCATCATCGAGTATACCAAAGAGAGCGTTAGCGATATTTCCTACTACGTTCAATGCTCCTCTTTTCTGCCGGTGCCGGTTCAACAGGTTGTCACTTAAGTGCAGTTCCCCTTCCATGTGTTGGAAATGTGCAACGAGATCTTCACATAGAGGCTGCTGCTGCAACGATTTACATAAGTGTTCGAGAGTTCTTGTTCCATTGTTGAGGGCCTTGAGTTCGAGTTGCATTGGAATCAAGTTATAAAAGACAATCAAATTCCAGTTGCTTGACACGATGTAGCTGGTTCCCATTTGTTCAAAGTGAATTCCTGTGATTTGGTCGAAATTATGGATTGTAATAGATTGGCACATTGCCACTGGTAATATCAGCAATATCATTAATACTGATAAAAGACCAAGATGATTTGACCCTATCCGTCGTCTTTTAGCGCCTTGACTACCGGAAGCTTCATCGTTGTTGACTCGAACCTGACTGCCACTAGGACGCGGCGATGTTACCTCTGGTGATGTCACCTGTGGTGGTGGTAGATCTGTCTGCACTGGAAGCGGTGCCAGTTTATGGATTGGCCTTTTTAATACACCTTTTGGGGTTTGAACGCTGCCACTCTTACTTGATTGTCGTGGCCTGGATACGTTTTTCGGATTCTCCCTAGTGGCCATAGCAGTGGAGCAGTGTAATCTTCTTTCATGATGACCATCATTCCAGCTTCGATATTCTTTTTTGACTCCTTCCATTTGTCATACCATTTTGGTGGCAAGTCTTCGTTCCACGAAAGTTTGGCCTGCCATAATTCTTGTATGATCATTTTAGCGCTGACGACTATCGGTGCTAAAATGCCGAGTGGATCGAATATTTTAGCTATATCTGACATGACCGTACGCTTGGTGATGTGCCTCGTCGACCTTTATATAAACCTTATCAAGTTTAGGCAGCCAACTTAGTCCAAGTGTTTTAATTGTTGCGTCATCATGTGAGTCAAAATCCAAATTGACTTCTTGATCGCTGGCCGGAATATCTTTAAGTAGTTTTGGATGGTTTGCGCACCATTTCCTCTACTTAAAGCCTGCGGTTTCTAGTATCGCTGTGAGTTCGTGTTGGATGTCCAACGCAGTTGTTAAGCTATCAGCACCTGTTAGGCAATCGTCGACATAGAAATCGTTGAGTAGTGCCCTTGCACCTAATGGCAAGGTGGTGCTGTAATTTCTTCCCAGCTCTTGTAGGCATTTAATCGCCAGATACGGGGCTGGTCGGGTTCCGAATGTCACGGTGTTAAGTTGATAGCATGCTAGTTTGTCCGTCTGGTTCTTCCTCCACAAGATTAATTGGAATTTCCGATCATCTCGATGTACGAGAATCTGGCGATACATCTTCTCAATGTCAGCGGTGAACACAAATCGGGGCAGCCGAAACCGGAGTAAAATTGAGAAAACTTCGTTTTGTATGGTTGGTCCTGTGTGTAGAATATCGTTGAGCACGATCCCAGTAGATGTTTTTGATGAGGCGTCAAACACCACTCCCAGTTTAGTAGTGCTGCTTTCAGGCTTCTGGATGCAATGATGAGGAATGAAATAGCATGGAGAGGGTTTCTCGCTAGCTGAGACCTTAGTCATGTGCCCCAATGCCTCATACTCAGACATGAAGTCGGCATAGCCTTGTTTTAATTTGCTATCTCTTTCCAGTCGCCTTTCTGTTGCGTAGAAACGGTGTGTGGCTAATCGTTCGGATTCTCCAAGGTGGGATGTATCTTCCTTGAATGGAATGCGCACGATGAAACGACCATTATCGCTACGCGTTGTATTGGTGGTGTAGTGCGTCTCACAGGCACGTTCAATTGAAGTAAATGGACGCTCCGCTATTGCTGGTTCTTCAATTTCCCAGAATCGCTCCAAAATTGTGTTGAGTTCATCTTCACTACAAATACCACAGGTGGCTGAGGTCTGGAGGTTGCCTTCAATCTTGCCAGTGCACATCCATCCAAATACTGTTTGAAGGAATGGACGGTCCGGAGAAATTTTATGTTTCCCGGATAGCATTAGCGCATGGTACAGTTCTGCTCCTAGTAGTAGATCTATATGACCCGGCTTGTAGAATTCTGGATCTGCCAACTGGCACGTTGGTAACTTCCAGTCGACAACTTGTAAGCATTTCGTTGGTTGCGGTGAAACGATTTTTGGTATGACAAATGCTGTAATGTCAGTTGAAAATCCGCCAATACAGGATCCTATGCGAGTGCTGATATGGCTGCTGGAGCATCCCTTGGCCCTTCCGATACCCTCGATGGTGAGAGTGGAAGGTTCTGGATGCAGCTGTAATCTTTGTACTAATCGTTGTGTGATTAGATTTATTTGGGAGCCTGAATCTAAGATCGCCTTGCAGGTGATATATTGACCATCTGACGCTAATATGTTAAGCTTGACGGTGCCGAGTACCACGTATTCGTCCTGCAGACCTCGAGCAGGTTGCGATGTCGTAGATACTAAAGATGTGCTAGATGATTCGAAACCCTTTAGCGGTAACTTCTGAGTTGCTGCCGAAGACCTCCCAGAGGATGATGTGCTGTGTCCGTTGACCTCGTTTGATGTTGCAATGTCTTTTGCTTCATCAAGATGCAATAATGTATTGTGCTTTTTATTGCACTTAAGGCAGGACCGAGACATGCAATTGTTGTATTTATGACCACCTTTCAGACAATTAATGCATAAGTTATGTTTTTTAACTAACTGCAATCGTTGTCTTGCGGCCATTTGAAGAAAGTGTCTGCATGCGAAGAGACGATGACCTTCGCCATTGCATGCCCTGCATTTTGTAGTGTGAGTTCGTGTAATTGTGGCTGGCAGACTCGTGAATATTTTGGCACGCTGCTTGGTTCCCTGGCTGGAAGAAGCTTCTAAATATTGGAACCGTGACTCCAAAAAGTTGAGAAATGTCTTAATGGTTGGCATCTCCTTGGGATTCTGAAGTGATTGCTCGAATACCAAATGGCTCTGGTTGTCTAACTTCTTGAGCAATGAGTGCAGAAGTATGGGTCCCCAGGATGACGTCTCGATGCCTAAATTGTTGAGTGCATTTAGGCATTCTGTCGTCGTTTCGTGTAAATGTTTTAAAGATGCGGTGATCGTCTCGCTGTTACGGCTGGGGGGTTGCTCTAACAGTTTCTGCAGCAGCACTGATGTTAGAATTCTCTTGTTATTATAACGATCTTGAAGCATCTGCCACGCTGTGTCATAATTACTCTCGGTCATAGGCAAGTGCGTGATTAATCGTTCCGCCTCTCCAGTAACATGAGTCTTCAGATACCACATTTTCTGGATTTTGGCGAGTGGTTTCTTGTGGATCAATTCTTGAAACATTTCGAAGAACTGTCGCCATTTTAAATAATTGCCATCAAATGGCTGAAGAGTGATTCGTGGCAGCTGGACGTCATTATTGAAATGGTGCTGAGGTACGGAATTTACTGTAGTCGAGAATTCTTTGACCTTCCTGGTTACCTCAATTATCTGCTGCTTGAGCTCCTTCTCAAGATGCGTGTATCCTTGAGAATCGTAGCCCTCTGTTGCTGGATCAATGCTGCACTCATAAATGAGGAAATGCAATTCCTCGGTCTGCCGCCAGAGCTGGCGAATACTATCTAATTTTACTTCGTAGTATTCACGTGGTGGATCTTCAGTAGTTTCGTCGTACATCACACGCTTTAGTGATGTCATTATTGCCTGTTGGCGACGAATCAACCTTCCGATTTGTACGTCAGCTACACTACTCTCCGCTGTTAGGTGCAGTTGGTTGGTGCTGGTCTGATCAGCACCTATAGTGCGTGACGGTGGGACAGGAGTTCTGACTGTTGAGAGTCGTTGAATCGGCGACGTCGTTGGTGCTTCCATACTGGCCCAATACTCTGCTTCCTTCGTAAACTGCGTTATGTACGCCTTGGCTAATTCCGAGATTTCTTCGTAAGAACCACTTGCAAAGTACTCAACTTCAAGTGGTGTCTCACAGATGGTCCTTAGAGTTGAATCTTGCTTCTCGAATGCGTCATAAAGTGCTTCTAGCTTCGTGAGCCTCTCCTGGAAGTATTCGTACGACGTCTTCCGTGATGATGAATCTTTCTTGAAGTTGGAGATCACGCGTTGAAAGTTTTCGCCACAATCTGCCTGGATCCTTAATAGCTCCTTCAGGTTCGCCATGGTGGAACGTGTTAATTAAGCTGAATGAATGATCACGTGCCCTTGTAAGGATCACGTCGGGGTCACCAAATTTATGTAGATTTCCCAAGTAAGTTAGTTGCCACGGCACATGAACCATTGACAACTGTAGGGAAAACTGATGAGATTGCCTCGGCACTTGAACCGTAGACAATTGCTGGAGAATAGAATGAAAAACACTGTGTTGTTTGCTTCAAAAACTTATTCTGATTTTATTAATTAAAATTTAGCGCTTATATGTACAATTTATGCTTACTATACACTTTGATAAAATTTGAGTTTGCAGTCGCAGTTGGCTTTGTTCTCTGCTTGCGCCAAATAGTGCCGCGTCAACTGGAGGTCATTGCACCTGGGCGTTGAACTCAACGGCGACTGCAACTACCGTGTGAGATACCGGGTGACAAGATCAGCGACCGCAATATGCAGAATATGCAGAATGTCTGCACAGCATATTTCGACAATGTCGTATGTTTGGGGCTGGTTCATTGGTCGCTGATTTGTTGACGAATTGAACAATATATTTTTCGTTATACCGAGGGTCTACTGTAAGTATATTTGTATTTGCATTGTATGATATATTTGCGTCTATAACGTCTATATTTAAAACAATATTCGATAAAAGCTGCCATCGCATAAATATAAAAAGGATGCGGCGTGCATTGACCAAACAAATACCAGCTACCCGGATTGGTTCGAGTCATTAGGTCCTTGCTTTGAACACAGGAAAATAATTTTAGATCAGTGTTTTAATTAGGAAAAACAGCAGGTGGCTGAAAGAAAAATTTGTACATGAAGAGGCAAAAAGAAAATCGGACGTTATTAAAGCCAAACGCAGTGCCAAAATGCAAAGACTGTTGAAGTCCTGAACCTTTAAACAGAACACGTTCTAATAACAATTCAAACTCATGTTCTAATAATTGTTTTCTTTGGAGTTATATTCTACTTTTATTCACTTATCATTCTTTTCTTTGATGATTTATTGAAAATGAATTTAAATACATATTAGTTAATTTTTGAAGTTATATATATACAATATATATATATATAAAGTTAAAGTTATATATATACATGATATACATATGTATATTATCACAAACATTTGATTAAAAATAAACTTTTATTATGGCTGATTTTTATCATCCTAGTCTTTCTTATTTCTTACTCTTTTAGCGAGTAAACGATTTCTTAATTTATATGGTATGTATTAATAAATATTTGTGGCCACAAGCCATAACAGCCTATTCGAGTTAATTGAAAAAAATAAATAGACATGTAATAAATACATAAATACTTCCTCTGAAATATTTGACTTCATTAACTTTTTAGTCTTTCTTAACGTATTGAATGAATTGATATGCCGACTAAAATATATATACAATGCCTATACAAATTCTTCAACAGCACGCTATGCTGGGAACGTAGATCGTGCCAGCGCTTTACAAAGCTTAGACACTGAAACAGTAGCAGAACGAAGCTAGAAAAAGCAAAATTTCATTCAAAAGCCATAAAATGTAAAATTGAAAGCAAATCTGTTTGTTCGGCGGACGGACGGCTGTGCATGTTTTGTTATTGTGAAAGAACAAAACGAAGAGGAATCCTTCTTTTCTTGCACCGTTCTTCTCATTGCCCGCTGTACGCAACAAATTGATCGATTCTTTCTTTCACACTTTATCTGGCAACCGAGTGCTCGATCGATTAACTCTTCTTACGCATATTCAAATACGAAGTCATACAGAATTCAACAACCTTATAAGCATCAAACATTATCAAACGCAGTTCGTGTCCAACCAATAGGTATGTCCCTAATCGTCGGAGCTCCAAATCAAAATTCCTCTGCGTTGAATTCGCCTTTGTAATCTCTTTATGATACATGCTCGTTGCTAATCGTCGGAACTCCAAATCAAAATTCCTCTGCGTTGAATTCGCCTTTGTAATCTCTTTATGATACATGCTCGTTGCCACAGGGCTTAGCTTGGTTCTACCAGCTGAAATTTTATGTAACTAAAGTTCATGGGCTAAAATTACATTTCATTACGGTTGTCCGATTGCGTTTTCCATAAATAATTTATTTTAAAAAATGAAATTCTTATAACACTTTGTCACGAAATGTGTAACGCATAGAAATAGAGAAGATAGAAAAGTATATATATTCTTGCTTAGCGAAATCCCCTGGGTCGATGTAGCCATGTCCCCGTCTGTCTGCTGAAATCACGATCATAGGAAAACTGGTTTTGGAGTGTAGGTTGGTATTGAAAATGTGATATCTATTTTTTTTAAAATGTGATATCAGCGTTCACGTTTGAGTTATATGGGCGTGATCCGCCCACTTTTAGGTTGCACAGGCAAAAGAGGGTCTTAAATGTTATATTGTTAAATATCTATCTATATATATAAAATCCCTATGCGTTTCTGTTAGCAAAATATGTCCGGGACTTTTTTTGTGACTTCCACATCACTTAGAATCCTGAATTTCACAGATGTTCCTGGGCATCTAATGTTGATGAGAAAAATCGCAAATTTCAAAAATCCAAACGGCTTCGCCATTTTTTTGTAAAAAATCCGATTGGGATGAAATCGGTATTTTTTTTTCCTAGATTGTGCTGATTAATTTGTCAGATTTTATTATGAAAAATTTTGTAATTCAAAAATTTAATAATTTAAAAATTTTATAATTTAATAATTTAAAAATGTAATAATTTTTCATAATAATTTAATTTCATTGAATTTGTTTTGTTTGTGACTATTTTTGGCGGTGTTGTGTATAGTTGCTTAGAAAATGAACATTGGTATATCGGAAGGTGAGCGATATCATCTAAGACTAAGACACGCAGACTGTGAAAATTTATCCCTACGCGATGTCCAAGACTTGCCTCATGATGCCGGAGGAGCACTTGATATAAAGAACCAAAAAGCAACCTGTCAAGATATGGTCGAATGTTCAAACGATGAACAGGGTGTTGCGTTAATAGAGTTATAGATGCAATATACACATCTAGCAGATCATCAAAATGCTTTTTCCTAGATGGACATGGGGGAAGTGGAAAAACCTACCTATACAAAACCCTCTTGGGCGTGGTGCGAGGAAACGCGATATAGCGTTACCTGTGGCCTCCACGGGAATCGCGGCCAACTTTTTAAAAGGAGGTCGCACATACCATTCCCAATTAAAACTGCCAGTACCGCTGGTGGAGACGATGGTTATCACAAAAAATGTTGCTTTTAAAGAAATATTTTCAAACAATATTTGAATAAAATACAAACAATCGATATTAATTGCGATTAATTTTTTACTCTTCATGCTACAAAATAAAGAAACCCAAAAGTGAGAAAGTCCAAAAGACTTCGCAATTTTTGTTACGAAATAAATAAAAAATAATAACTTCCTGGCGAAGTCAGGCTTATATACTAGTAATATATAAACTTCCTGGATAAAACTTTACATAACAATTTATTTACTAATAGCACATTATAACAACAAAACTAGGCGCGGTTCGCCAACTTTTACACTACTTATAGAGTATGGTCATGATAAATTTATTATCACGGAAATTAAGTTTATATTAGAACACATTAAAAAAGCTATTAATTATTTTGTTTAGAAAACACGTAACGACCACGCTTAATATTTATAGCCGTCTGAGATTAAATGTGATTATAAGGTAGCTTTCCTTATAACCACATATTTCCTCTGCAATGAAAAATCTAAATATATAAAATTAATTCGATCAATTAAATTCGTTCAAAACTTTTCGTGTGGGGTATCTAAGATCCGGCCAGGCCATATTGCACTCTTACTGGTTTGTGTTACTTTTTGTAAAATTATGCATAACAAGTGTCACTTGGTTAACCATTGCAACAGTTAGGTACAAAAATATTTGCACTAGCAGTAATTTAACCAACGAGCATATATTCGTAAAGAGATTGCATGAAACATTTGTTGCCGGCAACATCGAGATTTCATGTGCGAAGATTAGGGCAGCTGTTAATTAGCAGGTAAAAAACAAAACATCTCTGTAAAGCAGACAACCGAAGATAAAAACGAACTACTGTACAGAGTACAAAACTTCGTTTGTGTTCCGTGCTGGTAGCAAAGCAACATTGGAAGATCTACTAATGAGTGAGTGGTTCGGAAGATCTTTTCTAATGAGTATTAAGGGATCGCAAGATCTACTTTGTTTCTGTTATTTTGCACTAACAATTCAAGGGAATTCGCTTGCATTGTTAGTGCAAAATAACAGAAGCGAAGTCGATCTTGAGATCCCTTCATACTCATTAGAAAAGATCTTCCGAACTACTCACTCATTAGTAGAGCATTCAATTTTGCTTTGCTACCAGCACAGAATACAATCGAAGTTTTGTACTCTGTAACGAAGTTCGTTTTCATCTTCGGTTTCCTGCTTTACAGAGATGTTTTGTTCTTTACAGTGCTAAGTCCTGCTAATTAACAGCGGCTCTAATCTTCACACATGAAATCACGATGTTGCCGGCAACAAATGTTTCATGCAATCTCTTTACGAATATATGCTCGTTGTTTATACTCGTTGCTCGTTGTTTCTAATGGTGCATACGAGGGCGGATTGATATTGAAGCTACCTAGCGCTAGATGGCAGCACAAACACAAAAACTTTTTTGTGTTTCTTGAAAAATGGAAAAAAGTGAATATCGTGCAGTGATTAAACTAACGTAACTTAACGTAAAAGTAAACGTAACGTAAACGTAACTTTTCTTTTGTCTCTTTCGACGTTTTCCCTTTCAAATAATGAAAATCGCGAAATTCACTTTTTTCCATTTTTCAAGAAACACAAAAGTTGCTTACTTCAAACGACTACAACAAATAAACTAATCGATGAATTTGGCTGAAATTTTAACAGCTGACATTTGACAGATCGCAATTTCTAAAAAAAAAAGTTTTTGTGTTTGTGCTGCCATCTAGCGCTAGGTAGCTTCAATATCAATCCGCCCTCGTAGATCAACAATAATTGACCAAGCGATCACCTTTAAATATCTTAGTGTAGTAGAACGAACACGCCGTGTTTATTATGTATACGGTATTGCATTTTAAAAATTTGTCCGACTGAATTAGCGTCGCCTATAACAGCACTCTTTCAACATTCACTACATTCTGGCTATTTTCCGGATGCATGGAAGTCTTCCTACATTATTCTACTCCAAAAGTCTGGGAATAAATGTAATATACATAAGTATTTGTTTAAATTGTTTTTGTTTTCTGAATGGGTAGATATATGATGTATTTTGGAACGATTTTCCGTCATCCCGTGTTAAATTTGGTTTGGTTCCAAACACGGGAAACGGGATGACAGAAAATGGTTCCACAATACATCGTAATATAAGTAATTATCATGTGATTGCTGAACTTAGCGCGCTGCCCAAATTATTTGAGAAAATAATTGTTTGATTACCTCACGAATTGTTAATTCTTTGATTTCCGCGTGTACACATGGATTCTGTGCTGGAAAATCGACCACTACTAATTTGCTAGAACTCATCTCAAAAACTATTAAAAACTTTAATATTGTTGAACTAACTGATTGAATATACTTACACAGATTTTAGTAAAGCTTTTGATTTTGTTTTGACAGATAGCGTCTTATCTTACACCCCGCAGACAGATGGTTTGTTTAAAGCAGGGTTCGGAAAACGTTTCTTTTTTATATCGCTCAATTTATATCCCTCACTGAAGATAAGAATATTTCCATCCTCACTGATAAATATCTTTTTTCATCTTCGTTCAAAAAAATACATATCGCTCGCGTACAAAATAATTTCGATCTTCCAACAAAACTATCACTTGGGATGAAAAAAATTCTTATCTTCAAATATTTCGATCCCTCAAGTTGAAAAAACTGCGTTTGTTGACGAATAGCGATCGCAGAAGATGAGAAAACTTCGGCTTTCGTACCAAAACGATCTTCGGTGATGAAAAAAAGGCTGCGCAGGCAAAGAATCGATCTTTGAAGATGAAAATAAATTCGACGCAGAGATCGAAAAAAGCAGCGGAACAGAGTTGAATAGCATGGGTTTTGTTGGTGTTTGGATGGTTCGCTTCGCGGCAGAGACAATTGCTTGAAAATTAAGTTTTGTTTGTGTTTTGTATGAATATGTTTTTGTTGGATTTGGAGGCTTTCTACGAACTCGTTACGAATATATGCAATAAATTTTTCAGGTACGCATTTGAATGCATATGTTGTATATCGACTTTGAAAATAATTATTTTTGGAATGAAAAAGGATTGATTATTAAAGAGCCAACAGGTAACAAATTTTATAAAGGAAGTCGGATATTAAAATTGAAGAATGTAACGCGGCACGATCTGTTCTTTTAATCGGAGAGTAAATACTCTCAATTAATGTTTTTCTAATACTTTACTTAATACATACATAATTCATAATAAAAATTTGTAATAGGAATATGTATAAAATATATTAGAATTACTTATTGAAAAAAACCAATTTACTTATTAATATTTTTACATATTAATATTTTACGTATTTACTTCTACAAGTTTCCCTCACACTCCACAACTTGCAAAATTAATTTTTAATCATCGTTTACCAAATCCAACAAAAACATATTCATACAAAACACAAACAAAACTTCATTTTCAAGCAATTGTCTCTGCCGCGAAGCGAACCATCCAAACACCAACAAAACCCATGCTGTTCCGCTGCTTTTTTCGATCCTGCGTCGAAATTATTTTCATCTTCAAAGATCGATTCTTTGCCTGCGCAGCCTTTTTTTCATCACCGAAGATCGTTTTGGTAAGGAAGCCGAAGTTTTCTCATCTTCTGCGATCGCTATTCGTCAACAAACGAAATGTTTTCAACTTGAGGGATCGAAATATTTGAAGATAAGAATTTTTTTCATCCCAAGTGATAGTTTTGTTGGAAGATCGAAATTATTTTGAACGCGAGCGATATGTATTTTTTTGAACGAAGATGAAAAAATAAAAATCGCTCATGAGTCAAAACAGATTTTCATCTTTTGTGATCGTTTTTTTGTGAGGGATATAAAAAAAGTTGTTCGTTTGAGGGATATATTCCGAACCCTGGTTTAAAGGCACGAAATCTTGTGAATTTCTGGTTAAATTTTGAGTTCCACAAAGCAGTTACTTAAAAATGGTCTTATTCTTAATATTTATCACTGATTTGCAAACTGTTGTGAAGCATGGAAATTTGTTGATGATTGCCGATGACATGAAATTATTTGTATCCTTCAAAACTTATAGCGATGCTGCGCTGCTTCAATATGACTTGGAGTCTTTGATAAAAAGATGCGACGTAAATTGTATGAAATTCAATCTTAAGAAGTGCAAACACAAGACATTTTACCGGTCAAACCGAATTTTATTTGAATACAATATTGGCAATTATTAGCTTAAACGTTTGGTTGTTGTAAATGACCTCGGGGTGGTTCTTGATTATAAGCTGGGTTTTCATACACCATGTAAGTCTTAGAGCCAGCAGTATATTGGGTTTCATTAAGTGTTGGTCCAAAGAGTTCAACGATCCATATATTACTAAATTGTTATACACAGCACTTGTTCGCCATATTTTGGAGTACGCGGTGTCAGCTACATGTCAGTACAAAAGCAGTTCCTACTTTTTCGTCTACGGAATCTTCGCTGGGGTCCATCTCTACGTTTGCCGTCGTATGAGTCTCGCCTTAGGCTAATAGATTTATCCTCACTCTTTAATCGCAGGTCAATGATTAACGCTGTCTTTATTTTGAAATTGATGTATGTTGCCATCGACCCTGCTTATTTGCTAGGTAACATTGACATCAACACTCCTCGGGAGGTTGCGATATTCTGCACTTAAGCTTTTGCAGAGCAACATATCTCCAATATGAACCACTTAGAAACGCCTGCGCAGATTTCAACATTGTATACCCAGATAATAACCTGACTGATCCCGTTTATCTAGCTAAAAATAAAAGCCTCAGTTTCCTTAACTAATATTGTTATATTATTTTAATTAATGATATTAGACTTTATTAATTTTTACATATACAGGGTGTAACGCATAAGGCACGCCAAAAAGCTAGGACGGGTATGTTGGGTCGAGACAAGAAAAAAATCGTATGGGAGGGGGAAGGGGGGTGCATTTCCCCCCGTTTAGGCGGGAGGGGCTATTTTCTAAAAACCCGACTTAATATCGGAAAAAAATATTAAAAAATAACGGTTAGATCTACATAACTTTTGCTCGCTGAGTTTCAAAGCCAAATATCCGCTTGTTCATATCCTTTTTAAATTAGGTTCCTACGTCAAACAGTTTTTGAGAAAATGAATGCCAAAGTTAAAATTTGGAATAAAAATTCCGTTTTGTTTGTTTTTTTAAATTACGGTATTAAGTATACAAATTTTTGCGACAATAAAATTCTCTAATCAATTCTAGAGAGAATGCTTTAAACCGGAAGGATCTATGTTTTGTAGTTTCCGAGAAAAGTGAAAATTACGAAGCATACTTTCCTTTTATATATAAATTTTTTGGCTACTTGTGTTTTATTACTGGTGCAAAAATATGGAAAAAAGAAGGAGTTTAGTTCGTAATTCTCACTTTTAGCGCTGACGACTATCGGTGCTAAAATGCCGAGTGGATCGAATATTTTAGCTATATCTGACATGACCGTACGCTTGGTGATGTGCCTCGTCGACCTTTATATAAACCTTATCAAGTTTAGGCAGCCAACTTAGTCCAAGTGTTTTAATTGTTACGTCATCATGTGAGTCAAAATCCAAATTGACTTCTTGATCGCTGGCCGGAATATCTTTAAGTAGTTTTGGATGGTTTGCGCACCATTTCCTCTACTTAAAGCCTGCGGTTTCTAGTATCGCTGTGAGTTCGTGTTGGATGTCCAACGCAGTTGTTAAGCTATCAGCACCTGTTAGGCAATCGTCGACATGGAAATCGTTGAGTAGTGCCCTTGCACCTAATGGCAAGGTGGTGCTGTAATTTCTTCCCAGCTCTTGTAGGCATTTAATCGCCAGATACGGGGCTGGTCGGGTTCCGAATGTCACGGTGTTAAGTTGATAGCATGCTAGTTTGTCCGTCTGGTTCTTCCTCCACAAGATTAATTGGAATTTCCGATCATCTCGATGTACGAGAATCTGGCGATACATCTTCTCAATGTCAGCGGTGAACACAAATCGGGGCAGCCGAAACCGGAGTAAAATTGAGAACACTTCGTTTTGTATGGTTGGTCCTGTGTGTAGAATATCGTTGAGCACGATCCCAGTAGATGTTTTTGATGAGGCGTCAAACACCACTCCCAGTTTAGTAGTGCTGCTTTCAGGCTTCTGGATGCAATGATGAGGAATGAAATAGCATGGAGAGGGTTTCTCGCTAGCTGAGACCTTAGTCATGTGCCCCAATGCCTCATACTCAGACATGAAGTCGGCATAGCCTTGTTTTAATTTGCTATCTCTTTCCAGTCGCCTTTCTGTTGCGTAGAAACGGTGTGTGGCTAATCGTTCGGATTCTCCAAGGTGGGATGTATCTTCCTTGAATGGAATGCGCACGATGAAACGACCATTATCGCTACGCGTTGTATTGGTGGTGTAGTGCGTCTCACAGGCACGTTCAATTGAAGTAAATGGACGCTCCGCTATTGCTGGTTCTTCAATTTCCCAGAATCGCTCCAAAATTGTGTTGAGTTCATCTTCACTACAAATACCACAGGTGGCTGAGGTCTGGAGGTTGCCTTCAATCTTGCCAGTGCACATCCATCCAAATACTGTTTGAAGGAATGGACGGTCCGGAGAAATTTTATGTTTCCCGGATAGCATTAGCGCATGGTACAGTTCTGCTCCTAGTAGTAGATCTATATGACCCGGCTTGTAGAATTCTGGATCTGCCAACTGGCACGTTGGTAACTTCCAGTCGACAACTTGTAAGCATTTCGTTGGTTGCGGTGAAACGATTTTTGGTATGACAAATGCTGTAATGTCAGTTGAAAATCCGCCAATACAGGATCCTATGCGAGTGCTGATATGGCTGCTGGAGCATCCCTTGGCCCTTCCGATACCCTCGATGGTGAGAGTGGAAGGTTCTGGATGCAGCTGTAATCTTTGTACTAATCGTTGTGTGATTAGATTTATTTGGGAGCCTGAATCTAAGATCGCCTTGCAGGTGATATATTGACCATCTGACGCTAATATGTTAAGCTTGACGGTGCCGAGTACCACGTATTCGTCCTGCAGACCTCGAGCAGGTTGCGATGTCGTAGATACTAAAGATGTGCTAGATGATTCGAAACCCTTTAGCGGTAACTTCTGAGTTGCTGCCGAAGACCTCCCAGAGGATGATGTGCTGTGTCCGTTGACCTCGTTTGATGTTGCAATGTCTTTTGCTTCATCAAGATGCAATAATGTATTGTGCTTTTTATTGCACTTAAGGCAGGACCGAGACATGCAATTGTTGTATTTATGACCACCTTTCAGACAATTAATGCATAAGTTATGTTTTTTAACTAACTGCAATCGTTGTCTTGCGGCCATTTGAAGAAAGTGTCTGCATGCGAAGAGACGATGACCTTCGCCATTGCATGCCCTGCATTTTGTAGTGTGAGTTCGTGTAATTGTGGCTGGCAGACTCGTGAATATTTTGGCACGCTGCTTGGTTCCCTGGCTGGAAGAAGCTTCTAAATATTGGAACCGTGACTCCAAAAAGTTGAGAAATGTCTTAATGGTTGGCATCTCCTTGGGATTCTGAAGTGATTGCTCGAATACCAAATGGCTCTGGTTGTCTAACTTCTTGAGCAATGAGTGCAGAAGTATGGGTCCCCAGGATGACGTCTCGATGCCTAAATTGTTGAGTGCATTTAGGCATTCTGTCGTCGTTTCGTGTAAATGTTTTAAAGATGCGGTGATCGTCTCGCTGTTACGGCTGGGGGGTTGCTCTAACAGTTTCTGCAGCAGCACTGATGTTAGAATTCTCTTGTTATTATAACGATCTTGAAGCATCTGCCACGCTGTGTCATAATTACTCTCGGTCATAGGCAAGTGCGTGATTAATCGTTCCGCCTCTCCAGTAACATGAGTCTTCAGATACCACATTTTCTGGATTTTGGCGAGTGGTTTCTTGTGGATCAATTCTTGAAACATTTCGAAGAACTGTCGCCATTTTAAATAATTGCCATCAAATGGCTGAAGAGTGATTCGTGGCAGCTGGACGTCATTATTGAAATGGTGCTGAGGTACGGAATTTACTGTAGTCGAGAATTCTTTGACCTTCCTGGTTACCTCAATTATCTGCTGCTTGAGCTCCTTCTCAAGATGCGTGTATCCTTGAGAATCGTAGCCCTCTGTTGCTGGATCAATGCTGCACTCATAAATGAGGAAATGCAATTCCTCGGTCTGCCGCCAGAGCTGGCGAATACTATCTAATTTTACTTCGTAGTATTCACGTGGTGGATCTTCAGTAGTTTCGTCGTACATCACACGCTTTAGTGATGTCATTATTGCCTGTTGGCGACGAATCAACCTTCCGATTTGTACGTCAGCTACACTACTCTCCGCTGTTAGGTGCAGTTGGTTGGTGCTGGTCTTATCAGCACCTATAGTGCGTGACGGTGGGACAGGAGTTCTGACTGTTGAGAGTCGTTGAATCGGCGACGTCGTTGGTGCTTCCATACTGGCCCAATACTCTGCTTCCTTCGTAAACTGCGTTATGTACGCCTTGGCTAATTCCGAGATTTCTTCGTAAGAACCACTTGCAAAGTACTCAACTTCAAGTGGTGTCTCACAGATGGTCCTTAGAGTTGAATCTTGCTTCTCGAATGCGTCATAAAGTGCTTCTAGCTTCGTGAGCCTCTCCTGGAAGTATTCGTACGACGTCTTCCGTGATGATGAATCTTTCTTGAAGTTGGAGATCACGCGTTGAAAGTTTTCGCCACAATCTGCCTGGATCCTTAATAGCTCCTTCAGGTTCGCCATGGTGGAACGTGTTAATTAAGCTGAATGAATGATCACGTGCCCTTGTAAGGATCACGTCGGGGTCACCAAATTTATGTAGATTTCCCAAGTAAGTTAGTTGCCACGGCACATGAACCATTGACAACTGTAGGGAAAACTGATGAGATTGCCTCGGCACTTGAACCGTAGACAATTGCTGGAGAATAGAATGAAAAACACTGTGTTGTTTGCTTCAAAAACTTATTCTGATTTTATTAATTAAAATTTAGCGCTTATATGTACAATTTATGCTTACTATACACTTTGATAAAATTTGAGTTTGCAGTCGCAGTTGGCTTTGTTCTCTGCTTGCGCCAAATAGTGCCGCGTCAACTGGAGGTCATTGCACCTGGGCGTTGAACACAACGGCGACTGCAACTACCGTGTGAGATACCGGGTGACAAGATCAGCGACCGCAATATGCAGAATATGCAGAATGTCTGCACAGCATATTTCGACAATGTCGTATGTTTGGGGCTGGTTCATTGGTCGCTGATTTGTTGACGAATTGAACAATATATTTTTCGTTATACCGAGGGTCTACTGTAAGTATATTTGTATTTGCATTGTATGATATATTTGCGTCTATAACGTCTATATTTAAAACAATATTCGATAAAAGCTGCCATCGCATAAATATAAAAAGGATGCGGCGTGCATTGACCAAACAAATACCAGCTACCCGGATTGGTTCGAGTCATTAGGTCCTTGCTTTGAACACAGGAAAATAATTTTAGATCAGTGTTTTAATTAGGAAAAACAGCAGGTGGCTGAAAGAAAAATTTGTACATGAAGAGGCAAAAAGAAAATCGGACGTTATTAAAGCCAAACGCAGTGCCAAAATGCAAAGACTGTTGAAGTCCTGAACCTTTAAACAGAACACGTTCTAATAACAATTCAAACTCATGTTCTAATAATTATTGTTTTCTTTGGAGTTATATTCTACTTTTATTCACTTATCATTCTTTTCTTTGATGATTTATTGAAAATGAATTTAAATACATATTAGTTAATTTTTGAAGTTATATATATACAATATATATATATATAAAGTTAAAGTTATATATATACATGATATACATATGTATATTATCACAAACATTTGATAAAAAATAAACTTTTATTATGGCTGATTTTTATCATCCTAGTCTTTCTTATTTCTTACTCTTTTAGCGAGTAAACGATTTCTTAATTTATATGGTATGTATTAATAAATATTTGTGGCCACAAGCCATAACAGCCTATTCGAGTTAATTGAAAAAAATAAATAGACATGTAATAAATACATAAATACTTCCTCTGAAATATTTGACTTCATTAACTTTTTAGTCTTTCTTAACGTATTGAATGAATTGATATGCCGACTAAAATATATATACAATGCCTATACAAATTCTTCAACAGCACGCTATGCTGGGAACGTAGATCGTGCCAGCGCTTTACAAAGCTTAGACACTGAAACAGTAGCAGAACGAAGCTAGAAAAAGCAAAATTTCATTCAAAAGCCATAAAATGTAAAATTGAAAGCAAATCTGTTTGTTCGGCGGACGGACGGCTGTGCATGTTTTGTTATTGTGAAAGAACAAAACGAAGAGGAATCCTTCTTTTCTTGCACCGTTCTTCTCATTGCCCGCGGTACGCAACAAATTGATCGATTCTTTCTTTCACACTTTATCTGGCAACCGAGTGCTCGATCGATTAACTCTTCTTACGCATATTCAAATACGAAGTCATACAGAATTCAACAACCTTATAAGCATCAAACATTATCAAACGCAGTTCGTGTCCAACCAATAGGTATGTCCCTAATCGTCGGAGCTCCAAATCAAAATTCCTCTGCGTTGAATTCGCCTTTGTAATCTCTTTATGATACATGCTCGTTGCTAATCGTCGGAACTCCAAATCAAAATTCCTCTGCGTTGAATTCGCCTTTGTAATCTCTTTATGATACATGCTCGTTGCCACAGGGCTTAGCTTGGTTCTACCAGCTGAAATTTTATGTAACTAAAGTTCTTGGGCTAAAATTACATTTCATTACGGTTGTCCGATTGCGTTTTCCATAAATAATTTATTTTAAAAAATGAAATTCTTATAACACTTTGTCACGAAATGTGTAACGCATAGAAATAGAGAAGATAGAAAAGTATATATATTCTTGCTTAGCGAAATCCCCTGGGTCGATGTAGCCATGTCCCCGTCTGTCTGCTGAAATCACGATCATAGGAAAACTGGTTTTGGAGTGTAGGTTGGTATTGAAAATGTGATATCTATTTTTTTTAAAATGTGATATCAGCGTTCACGTTTGAGTTATATGGGCGTGATCCGCCCACTTTTAGGTTGCACAGGCAAAAGAGGGTCTTAAATGTTATATTGTTAAATATCTATCTATATATATAAAATCCCTATGCGTTTCTGTTAGCAAAATATGTCCGGGACTTTTTTTGTGACTTCCACATCACTTAGAATCCTGAATTTCACAGATGTTCCTGGGCATCTAATGTTGATGAGAAAAATCGCAAATTTCAAAAATCCAAACGGCTTCGCCATTTTTTTGTAAAAAATCCGATTGGGATGAAATCGGTATTTTTTTTTCCTAGATTGTGCTGATTAATTTGTCAGATTTTATTATGAAAAATTTTGTAATTCAAAAATTTAATAATTTAAAAATTTTATAATTTAATAATTTAAAAATGTAATAATTTTTCATAATAATTTAATTTCATTGAATTTGTTTTGTTTGTGACTATTTTTGGCGGTGTTGTGTATAGTTGCTTAGAAAATGAACATTGGTATATCGGAAGGTGAGCGATATCATCTAAGACTAAGACACGCAGACTGTGAAAATTTATCCCTACGCGATGTCCAAGACTTGCCTCATGATGCCGGAGGAGCACTTGATATAAAGAACCAAAAAGCAACCTGTCAAGATATGGTCGAATGTTCAAACGATGAACAGGGTGTTGCGTTAATAGAGTTATAGATGCAATATACACATCTAGCAGATCATCAAAATGCTTTTTCCTAGATGGACATGGGGGAAGTGGAAAAACCTACCTATACAAAACCCTCTTGGGCGTGGTGCGAGGAAACGCGATATAGCGTTACCTGTGGCCTCCACGGGAATCGCGGCCAACTTTTTAAAAGGAGGTCGCACATACCATTCCCAATTAAAACTGCCAGTACCGCTGGTGGAGACGATGGTTATCACAAAAAATGTTGCTTTTAAAGAAATATTTTCAAACAATATTTGAATAAAATACAAACAATCGATATTAATTGCGATTAATTTTTTACTCTTCATGCTACAAAATAAAGAAACCCAAAAGTGAGAAAGTCCAAAAGACTTCGCAATTTTTGTTACGAAATAAATAAAAAATAATAACTTCCTGGCGAAGTCAGGCTTATATACTAGTAATATATAAACTTCCTGGATAAAACTTTACATAACAATTTATTTACTAATAGCACATTATAACAACAAAACTAGGCGCGGTTCGCCAACTTTTACACTACTTATAGAGTATGGTCATGATAAATTTATTATCACGGAAATTAAGTTTATATTAGAACACATTAAAAAAGCTATTAATTATTTTGTTTAGAAAACACGTAACGACCACGCTTAATATTTATAGCCGTCTGAGATTAAATGTGATTATAAGGTAGCTTTCCTTATAACCACATATTTCCTCTGCAATGAAAAATCTAAATATATAAAATTAATTCGATCAATTAAATTCGTTCAAAACTTTTCGTGTGGGGTATCTAAGATCCGGCCAGGCCATATTGCACTCTTACTGGTTTGTGTTACTTTTTGTAAAATTATGCATAACAAGTGTCACTTGGTTAACCATTGCAACAGTTAGGTACAAAAATATTTGCACTAGCAGTAATTTAACCAACGAGCATATATTCGTAAAGAGATTGCATGAAACATTTGTTGCCGGCAACATCGAGATTTCATGTGCGAAGATTAGGGCAGCTGTTAATTAGCAGGTAAAAAACAAAACATCTCTGTAAAGCAGACAACCGAAGATAAAAACGAACTACTGTACAGAGTACAAAACTTCGTTTGTGTTCCGTGCTGGTAGCAAAGCAACATTGGAAGATCTACTAATGAGTGAGTGGTTCGGAAGATCTTTTCTAATGAGTATTAAGGGATCGCAAGATCTACTTTGTTTCTGTTATTTTGCACTAACAATTCAAGGGAATTCGCTTGCATTGTTAGTGCAAAATAACAGAAGCGAAGTCGATCTTGAGATCCCTTCATACTCATTAGAAAAGATCTTCCGAACTACTCACTCATTAGTAGAGCATTCAATTTTGCTTTGCTACCAGCACAGAATACAATCGAAGTTTTGTACTCTGTAACGAAGTTCGTTTTCATCTTCGGTTTCCTGCTTTACAGAGATGTTTTGTTCTTTACAGTGCTAAGTCCTGCTAATTAACAGCGGCTCTAATCTTCACACATGAAATCACGATGTTGCCGGCAACAAATGTTTCATGCAATCTCTTTACGAATATATTACGAATATATTACGAATATATATATGAAAACAACAAAAACTTTTTTGTGTTTCTTGAAAAATGGAAAAAAGTGAATATCGTGCAGTGATTAAACTAACGTAACTTAACGTAAAAGTAAACGTAACGTAAACGTAACTTTTCTTTTGTCTCTTTCGACGTTTTCCCTTTCAAATAATGAAAATCGCGAAATTCACTTTTTTCCATTTTTCAAGAAACACAAAAGTTGCTTACTTCAAACGACTACAACAAATAAACTAATCGATGAATTTGGCTGAAATTTTAACAGCTGACATTTGACAGATCGCAATTTCTAAAAAAAAAAGTTTTTGTGTTTGTGCTGCCATCTAGCGCTAGGTAGCTTCAATATCAATCCGCCCTCGTAGATCAACAATAATTGACCAAGCGATCACCTTTAAATATCTTAGTGTAGTAGAACGAACACGCCGTGTTTATTATGTATACGGTATTGCATTTTAAAAATTTGTCCGACTGAATTAGCGTCGCCTATAACAGCACTCTTTCAACATTCACTACATTCTGGCTATTTTCCGGATGCATGGAAGTCTTCCTACATTATTCTACTCCAAAAGTCTGGGAATAAATGTAATATACATAAGTATTTGTTTAAATTGTTTTTGTTTTCTGAATGGGTAGATATATGATGTATTTTGGAACGATTTTCCGTCATCCCGTGTTAAATTTGGTTTGGTTCCAAACACGGGAAACGGGATGACAGAAAATGGTTCCACAATACATCGTAATATAAGTAATTATCATGTGATTGCTGAACTTAGCGCGCTGCCCAAATTATTTGAGAAAATAATTGTTTGATTACCTCACGAATTGTTAATTCTTTGATTTCCGCGTGTACACATGGATTCTGTGCTGGAAAATCGACCACTACTAATTTGCTAGAACTCATCTCAAAAACTATTAAAAACTTTAATATTGTTGAACTAACTGATTGAATATACTTACACAGATTTTAGTAAAGCTTTTGATTTTGTTTTGACAGATAGCGTCTTATCTTACACCCCGCAGACAGATGGTTTGTTTAAAGCAGGGTTCGGAAAACGTTTCTTTTTTATATCGCTCAATTTATATCCCTCACTGAAGATAAGAATATTTCCATCCTCACTGATAAATATCTTTTTTCATCTTCGTTCAAAAAAATACATATCGCTCGCGTACAAAATAATTTCGATCTTCCAACAAAACTATCACTTGGGATGAAAAAAATTCTTATCTTCAAATATTTCGATCCCTCAAGTTGAAAAAACTGCGTTTGTTGACGAATAGCGATCGCAGAAGATGAGAAAACTTCGGCTTTCGTACCAAAACGATCTTCGGTGATGAAAAAAAGGCTGCGCAGGCAAAGAATCGATCTTTGAAGATGAAAATAAATTCGACGCAGAGATCGAAAAAAGCAGCGGAACAGAGTTGAATAGCATGGGTTTTGTTGGTGTTTGGATGGTTCGCTTCGCGGCAGAGACAATTGCTTGAAAATTAAGTTTTGTTTGTGTTTTGTATGAATATGTTTTTGTTGGATTTGGAGGCTTTCTACGAACTCGTTACGAATATATGCAATAAATTTTTCAGGTACGCATTTGAATGCATATGTTGTATATCGACCTTGAAAATAATTATTTTTGGAATGAAAAAGGATTGATTATTAAAGAGCCAACAGGTAACAAATTTTATAAAGGAAGTCGGATATTAAAATTGAAGAATGTAACGCGGCACGATCTGTTCTTTTAATCGGAGAGTAAATACTCTCAATTAATGTTTTTCTAATACTTTACTTAATACATACATAATTCATAATAAAAATTTGTAATAGGAATATGTATAAAATATATTAGAATTACTTATTGAAAAAAACCAATTTACTTATTAATATTTTTACATATTAATATTTTACGTATTTACTTCTACAAGTTTCCCTCACACTCCACAACTTGCAAAATTAATTTTTAATCATCGTTTACCAAATCCAACAAAAACATATTCATACAAAACACAAACAAAACTTCATTTTCAAGCAATTGTCTCTGCCGCGAAGCGAACCATCCAAACACCAACAAAACCCATGCTGTTCCGCTGCTTTTTTCGATCCTGCGTCGAAATTATTTTCATCTTCAAAGATCGATTCTTTGCCTGCGCAGCCTTTTTTTCATCACCGAAGATCGTTTTGGTAAGGAAGCCGAAGTTTTCTCATCTTCTGCGATCGCTATTCGTCAACAAACGAAATGTTTTCAACTTGAGGGATCGAAATATTTGAAGATAAGAATTTTTTTCATCCCAAGTGATAGTTTTGTTGGAAGATCGAAATTATTTTGAACGCGAGCGATATGTATTTTTTTGAACGAAGATGAAAAAATAAAAATCGCTCATGAGTCAAAACAGATTTTCATCTTTTGTGATCGTTTTTTTGTGAGGGATATAAAAAAAGTTGTTCGTTTGAGGGATATATTCCGAACCCTGGTTTAAAGGCACGAAATCTTGTGAATTTCTGGTTAAATTTTGAGTTCCACAAAGCAGTTACTTAAAAATGGTCTTATTCTTAATATTTATCACTGATTTGCAAACTGTTGTGAAGCATGGAAATTTGTTGATGATTGCCGATGACATGAAATTATTTGTATCCTTCAAAACTTATAGCGATGCTGCGCTGCTTCAATATGACTTGGAGTCTTTGATAAAAAGATGCGACGTAAATTGTATGAAATTCAATCTTAAGAAGTGCAAACACAAGACATTTTACCGGTCAAACCGAATTTTATTTGAATACAATATTGGCAATTATTAGCTTAAACGTTTGGTTGTTGTAAATGACCTCGGGGTGGTTCTTGATTATAAGCTGGGTTTTCATACACCATGTAAGTCTTAGAGCCAGCAGTATATTGGGTTTCATTAAGTGTTGGTCCAAAGAGTTCAACGATCCATATATTACTAAATTGTTATACACAGCACTTGTTCGCCATATTTTGGAGTACGCGGTGTCAGCTACATGTCAGTACAAAAGCAGTTCCTACTTTTTCGTCTACGGAATCTTCGCTGGGGTCCATCTCTACGTTTGCCGTCGTATGAGTCTCGCCTTAGGCTAATAGATTTATCCTCACTCTTTAATCGCAGGTCAATGATTAACGCTGTCTTTATTTTGAAATTGATGTATGTTGCCATCGACCCTGCTTATTTGCTAGGTAACATTGACATCAACACTCCTCGGGAGGTTGCGATATTCTGCACTTAAGCTTTTGCAGAGCAACATATCTCCAATATGAACCACTTAGAAACGCCTGCGCAGATTTCAACATTGTATACCCAGATAATAACCTGACTGATCCCGTTTATCTAGCTAAAAATAAAAGCCTCAGTTTCCTTAACTAATATTGTTATATTATTTTAATTAATGATATTAGACTTTATTAATTTTTACATATACAGGGTGTAACGCATAAGGCACGCCAAAAAGCTAGGACGGGTATGTTGGGTCGAGACAAGAAAAAAATCGTATGGGAGGGGGAAGGGGGGTGCATTTCCCCCCGTTTAGGCGGGAGGGGCTATTTTCTAAAAACCCGACTTAATATCGGAAAAAAATATTAAAAAATAACGGTTAGATCTACATAACTTTTGCTTGCTGAGTTTCAAAGCCAAATATCCGCTTCTTCATATCCTTTTTAAATTAGGTTCCTACGTCAAACAGTTTTTGAGAAAATGAATGCCAAAGTTAAAATTTGGAATAAAAATTCCGTTTTGTTTGTTTTTTTAAATTACGGTATTAAGTATACAAATTTTTGCGACAATAAAATTCTCTAATCAATTCTAGAGAGAATGCTTTAAACCGGAAGGATCTATGTTTTGTAGTTTCCGAGAAAAGTGAAAATTACGAAGCATACTTTCCTTTTATATATAAATTTTTTGGCTACTTGTGTTTTATTACTGGTGCAAAAATATGGAAAAAAGAAGGAGTTTAGTTCGTAATTCTCACTTTTAGCGCTGACGACTATCGGTGCTAAAATGCCGAGTGGATCGAATATTTTAGCTATATCTGACATGACCGTACGCTTGGTGATGTGCCTCGTCGACCTTTATATAAACCTTATCAAGTTTAGGCAGCCAACTTAGTCCAAGTGTTTTAATTGTTACGTCATCATGTGAGTCAAAATCCAAATTGACTTCTTGATCGCTGGCCGGAATATCTTTAAGTAGTTTTGGATGGTTTGCGCACCATTTCCTCTACTTAAAGCCTGCGGTTTCTAGTATCGCTGTGAGTTCGTGTTGGATGTCCAACGCAGTTGTTAAGCTATCAGCACCTGTTAGGCAATCGTCGACATGGAAATCGTTGAGTAGTGCCCTTGCACCTAATGGCAAGGTGGTGCTGTAATTTCTTCCCAGCTCTTGTAGGCATTTAATCGCCAGATACGGGGCTGGTCGGGTTCCGAATGTCACGGTGTTAAGTTGATAGCATGCTAGTTTGTCCGTCTGGTTCTTCCTCCACAAGATTAATTGGAATTTCCGATCATCTCGATGTACGAGAATCTGGCGATACATCTTCTCAATGTCAGCGGTGAACACAAATCGGGGCAGCCGAAACCGGAGTAAAATTGAGAACACTTCGTTTTGTATGGTTGGTCCTGTGTGTAGAATATCGTTGAGCACGATCCCAGTAGATGTTTTTGATGAGGCGTCAAACACCACTCCCAGTTTAGTAGTGCTGCTTTCAGGCTTCTGGATGCAATGATGAGGAATGAAATAGCATGGAGAGGGTTTCTCGCTAGCTGAGACCTTAGTCATGTGCCCCAATGCCTCATACTCAGACATGAAGTCGGCATAGCCTTGTTTTAATTTGCTATCTCTTTCCAGTCGCCTTTCTGTTGCGTAGAAACGGTGTGTGGCTAATCGTTCGGATTCTCCAAGGTGGGATGTATCTTCCTTGAATGGAATGCGCACGATGAAACGACCATTATCGCTACGCGTTGTATTGGTGGTGTAGTGCGTCTCACAGGCACGTTCAATTGAAGTAAATGGACGCTCCGCTATTGCTGGTTCTTCAATTTCCCAGAATCGCTCCAAAATTGTGTTGAGTTCATCTTCACTACAAATACCACAGGTGGCTGAGGTCTGGAGGTTGCCTTCAATCTTGCCAGTGCACATCCATCCAAATACTGTTTGAAGGAATGGACGGTCCGGAGAAATTTTATGTTTCCCGGATAGCATTAGCGCATGGTACAGTTCTGCTCCTAGTAGTAGATCTATATGACCCGGCTTGTAGAATTCTGGATCTGCCAACTGGCACGTTGGTAACTTCCAGTCGACAACTTGTAAGCATTTCGTTGGTTGCGGTGAAACGATTTTTGGTATGACAAATGCTGTAATGTCAGTTGAAAATCCGCCAATACAGGATCCTATGCGAGTGCTGATATGGCTGCTGGAGCATCCCTTGGCCCTTCCGATACCCTCGATGGTGAGAGTGGAAGGTTCTGGATGCAGCTGTAATCTTTGTACTAATCGTTGTGTGATTAGATTTATTTGGGAGCCTGAATCTAAGATCGCCTTGCAGGTGATATATTGACCATCTGACGCTAATATGTTAAGCTTGACGGTGCCGAGTACCACGTATTCGTCCTGCAGACCTCGAGCAGGTTGCGATGTCGTAGATACTAAAGATGTGCTAGATGATTCGAAACCCTTTAGCGGTAACTTCTGAGTTGCTGCCGAAGACCTCCCAGAGGATGATGTGCTGTGTCCGTTGACCTCGTTTGATGTTGCAATGTCTTTTGCTTCATCAAGATGCAATAATGTATTGTGCTTTTTATTGCACTTAAGGCAGGACCGAGACATGCAATTGTTGTATTTATGACCACCTTTCAGACAATTAATGCATAAGTTATGTTTTTTAACTAACTGCAATCGTTGTCTTGCGGCCATTTGAAGAAAGTGTCTGCATGCGAAGAGACGATGACCTTCGCCATTGCATGCCCTGCATTTTGTAGTGTGAGTTCGTGTAATTGTGGCTGGCAGACTCGTGAATATTTTGGCACGCTGCTTGGTTCCCTGGCTGGAAGAAGCTTCTAAATATTGGAACCGTGACTCCAAAAAGTTGAGAAATGTCTTAATGGTTGGCATCTCCTTGGGATTCTGAAGTGATTGCTCGAATACCAAATGGCTCTGGTTGTCTAACTTCTTGAGCAATGAGTGCAGAAGTATGGGTCCCCAGGATGACGTCTCGATGCCTAAATTGTTGAGTGCATTTAGGCATTCTGTCGTCGTTTCGTGTAAATGTTTTAAAGATGCGGTGATCGTCTCGCTGTTACGGCTGGGGGGTTGCTCTAACAGTTTCTGCAGCAGCACTGATGTTAGAATTCTCTTGTTATTATAACGATCTTGAAGCATCTGCCACGCTGTGTCATAATTACTCTCGGTCATAGGCAAGTGCGTGATTAATCGTTCCGCCTCTCCAGTAACATGAGTCTTCAGATACCACATTTTCTGGATTTTGGCGAGTGGTTTCTTGTGGATCAATTCTTGAAACATTTCGAAGAACTGTCGCCATTTTAAATAATTGCCATCAAATGGCTAAAGAGTGATTCGTGGCAGCTGGACGTCATTATTGAAATGGTGCTGAGGTACGGAATTTACTGTAGTCGAGAATTCTTTGACCTTCCTGGTTACCTCAATTATCTGCTGCTTGAGCTCCTTCTCAAGATGCGTGTATCCTTGAGAATCGTAGCCCTCTGTTGCTGGATCAATGCTGCACTCATAAATGAGGAAATGCAATTCCTCGGTCTGCCGCCAGAGCTGGCGAATACTATCTAATTTTACTTCGTAGTATTCACGTGGTGGATCTTCAGTAGTTTCGTCGTACATCACACGCTTTAGTGATGTCATTATTGCCTGTTGGCGACGAATCAACCTTCCGATTTGTACGTCAGCTACACTACTCTCCGCTGTTAGGTGCAGTTGGTTGGTGCTGGTCTGATCAGCACCTATAGTGCGTGACGGTGGGACAGGAGTTCTGACTGTTGAGAGTCGTTGAATCGGCGACGTCGTTGGTGCTTCCATACTGGCCCAATACTCTGCTTCCTTCGTAAACTGCGTTATGTACGCCTTGGCTAATTCCGAGATTTCTTCGTAAGAACCACTTGCAAAGTACTCAACTTCAAGTGGTGTCTCACAGATGGTCCTTAGAGTTGAATCTTGCTTCTCGAATGCGTCATAAAGTGCTTCTAGCTTCGTGAGCCTCTCCTGGAAGTATTCGTACGACGTCTTCCGTGATGATGAATCTTTCTTGAAGTTGGAGATCACGCGTTGAAAGTTTTCGCCACAATCTGCCTGGATCCTTAATAGCTCCTTCAGGTTCGCCATGGTGGAACGTGTTAATTAAGCTGAATGAATGATCACGTGCCCTTGTAAGGATCACGTCGGGGTCACCAAATTTATGTAGATTTCCCAAGTAAGTTAGTTGCCACGGCACATGAACCATTGACAACTGTAGGGAAAACTGATGAGATTGCCTCGGCACTTGAACCGTAGACAATTGCTGGAGAATAGAATGAAAAACACTGTGTTGTTTGCTTCAAAAACTTATTCTGATTTTATTAATTAAAATTTAGCGCTTATATGTACAATTTATGCTTACTATACACTTTGATAAAATTTGAGTTTGCAGTCGCAGTTGGCTTTGTTCTCTGCTTGCGCCAAATAGTGCCGCGTCAACTGGAGGTCATTGCACCTGGGCGTTGAACTCAACGGCGACTGCAACTACCGTGTGAGATACCGGGTGACAAGTTCAGCGACCGCAATATGCAGAATATGCAGAATGTCTGCACAGCATATTTCGACAATGTCGTATGTTTGGGGCTGGTTCATTGGTCGCTGATTTGTTGACGAATTGAACAATATATTTTTCGTTATACCGAGGGTCTACTGTAAGTATATTTGTATTTGCATTGTATGATATATTTGCGTCTATAACGTCTATATTTAAAACAATATTCGATAAAAGCTGCCATCGCATAAATATAAAAAGGATGCGGCGTGCATTGACCAAACAAATACCAGCTACCCGGATTGGTTCGAGTCATTAGGTCCTTGCTTTGAACACAGGAAAATAATTTTAGATCAGTGTTTTAATTAGGAAAAACAGCAGGTGGCTGAAAGAAAAATTTGTACATGAAGAGGCAAAAAGAAAATCGGACGTTATTAAAGCCAAACGCAGTGCCAAAATGCAAAGACTGTTGAAGTCCTGAACCTTTAAACAGAACACGTTCTAATAACAATTCAAACTCATGTTCTAATAATTATTGTTTTCTTTGGAGTTATATTCTACTTTTATTCACTTATCATTCTTTTCTTTGATGATTTATTGAAAATGAATTTAAATACATATTAGTTAATTTTTGAAGTTATATATATACAATATATATATATATAAAGTTAAAGTTATATATATACATGATATACATATGTATATTATCACAAACATTTGATAAAAAATAAACTTTTATTATGGCTGATTTTTATCATCCTAGTCTTTCTTATTTCTTACTCTTTTAGCGAGTAAACGATTTCTTAATTTATATGGTATGTATTAATAAATATTTGTGGCCACAAGCCATAACAGCCTATTCGAGTTAATTGAAAAAAATAAATAGACATGTAATAAATACATAAATACTTCCTCTGAAATATTTGACTTCATTAACTTTTTAGTCTTTCTTAACGTATTGAATGAATTGATATGCCGACTAAAATATATATACAATGCCTATACAAATTCTTCAACAGCACGCTATGCTGGGAACGTAGATCGTGCCAGCGCTTTACAAAGCTTAGACACTGAAACAGTAGCAGAACGAAGCTAGAAAAAGCAAAATTTCATTCAAAAGCCATAAAATGTAAAATTGAAAGCAAATCTGTTTGTTCGGCGGACGGACGGCTGTGCATGTTTTGTTATTGTGAAAGAACAAAACGAAGAGGAATCCTTCTTTTCTTGCACCGTTCTTCTCATTGCCCGCTGTACGCAACAAATTGATCGATTCTTTCTTTCACACTTTATCTGGCAACCGAGTGCTCGATCGATTAACTCTTCTTACGCATATTCAAATACGAAGTCATACAGAATTCAACAACCTTATAAGCATCAAACATTATCAAACGCAGTTCGTGTCCAACCAATAGGTATGTCCCTAATCGTCGGAGCTCCAAATCAAAATTCCTCTGCGTTGAATTCGCCTTTGTAATCTCTTTATGATACATGCTCGTTGCTAATCGTCGGAACTCCAAATCAAAATTCCTCTGCGTTGAATTCGCCTTTGTAATCTCTTTATGATACATGCTCGTTGCCACAGGGCTTAGCTTGGTTCTACCAGCTGAAATTTTATGTAACTAAAGTTCATGGGCTAAAATTACATTTCATTACGGTTGTCCGATTGCGTTTTCCATAAATAATTTATTTTAAAAAATGAAATTCTTATAACACTTTGTCACGAAATGTGTAACGCATAGAAATAGAGAAGATAGAAAAGTATATATATTCTTGCTTAGCGAAATCCCCTGGGTCGATGTAGCCATGTCCCCGTCTGTCTGCTGAAATCACGATCATAGGAAAACTGGTTTTGGAGTGTAGGTTGGTATTGAAAATGTGATATCTATTTTTTTTAAAATGTGATATCAGCGTTCACGTTTGAGTTATATGGGCGTGATCCGCCCACTTTTAGGTTGCACAGGCAAAAGAGGGTCTTAAATGTTATATTGTTAAATATCTATCTATATATATAAAATCCCTATGCGTTTCTGTTAGCAAAATATGTCCGGGACTTTTTTTGTGACTTCCACATCACTTAGAATCCTGAATTTCACAGATGTTCCTGGGCATCTAATGTTGATGAGAAAAATCGCAAATTTCAAAAATCCAAACGGCTTCGCCATTTTTTTGTAAAAAATCCGATTGGGATGAAATCGGTATTTTTTTTTCCTAGATTGTGCTGATTAATTTGTCAGATTTTATTATGAAAAATTTTGTAATTCAAAAATTTAATAATTTAAAAATTTTATAATTTAATAATTTAAAAATGTAATAATTTTTCATAATAATTTAATTTCATTGAATTTGTTTTGTTTGTGACTATTTTTGGCGGTGTTGTGTATAGTTGCTTAGAAAATGAACATTGGTATATCGGAAGGTGAGCGATATCATCTAAGACTAAGACACGCAGACTGTGAAAATTTATCCCTACGCGATGTCCAAGACTTGCCTCATGATGCCGGAGGAGCACTTGATATAAAGAACCAAAAAGCAACCTGTCAAGATATGGTCGAATGTTCAAACGATGAACAGGGTGTTGCGTTAATAGAGTTATGGATGCAATATACACATCTAGCAGATCATCAAAATGCTTTTTCCTAGATGGACATGGGGGAAGTGGAAAAACCTACCTATACAAAACCCTCTTGGGCGTGGTGCGAGGAAACGCGATATAGCGTTACCTGTGGCCTCCACGGGAATCGCGGCCAACTTTTTAAAAGGAGGTCGCACATACCATTAAAATACCCAATCAAAACTGCCAGTACCGCTGGTGGAGACGATGGTTATCACAAAAAATGTTGCTTTTAAAGAAATATTTTCAAACAATATTTGAATAAAATACAAACAATCGATATTAATTGCGATTAATTTTTTACTCTTCATGCTACAAAATAAAGAAACCCAAAAGTGAGAAAGTCCAAAAGACTTCGCAATTTTTGTTACGAAATAAATAAAAAATAATAACTTCCTGGCGAAGTCAGGCTTATATACTAGTAATATATAAACTTCCTGGATAAAACTTTACATAACAATTTATTTACTAATAGCACATTATAACAACAAAACTAGGCGCGGTTCGCCAACTTTTACACTACTTATAGAGTATGGTCATGATAAATTTATTATCACGGAAATTAAGTTTATATTAGAACACATTAAAAAAGCTATTAATTATTTTGTTTATAAAACACGTAACGACCACGCTTAATATTTATAGCCGTCTGAGATTAAATGTGATTATAAGGTAGCTTTCCTTATAACCACATATTTCCTCTGCAATGAAAAATCTAAATATATAAAATTAATTCGATCAATTAAATTCGTTCAAAACTTTTCGTGTGGGGTATCTAAGATCCGGCCAGGCCATATTGCACTCTTACTGGTTTGTGTTACTTTTTGTAAAATTATGCATAACAAGTGTCACTTGGTTAACCATTGCAACAGTTAGGTACAAAAATATTTGCACTAGCAGTAATTTAACCAACGAGCATATATTCGTAAAGAGATTGCATGAAACATTTGTTGCCGGCAACATCGAGATTTCATGTGCGAAGATTAGGGCAGCTGTTAATTAGCAGGTAAAAAACAAAACATCTCTGTAAAGCAGACAACCGAAGATAAAAACGAACTACTGTACAGAGTACAAAACTTCGTTTGTGTTCCGTGCTGGTAGCAAAGCAACATTGGAAGATCTACTAATGAGTGAGTGGTTCGGAAGATCTTTTCTAATGAGTATTAAGGGATCGCAAGATCTACTTTGTTTCTGTTATTTTGCACTAACAATTCAAGGGAATTCGCTTGCATTGTTAGTGCAAAATAACAGAAGCGAAGTCGATCTTGAGATCCCTTCATACTCATTAGAAAAGATCTTCCGAACTACTCACTCATTAGTAGAGCATTCAATTTTGCTTTGCTACCAGCACAGAATACAATCGAAGTTTTGTACTCTGTAACGAAGTTCGTTTTCATCTTCGGTTTCCTGCTTTACAGAGATGTTTTGTTCTTTACAGTGCTAAGTCCTGCTAATTAACAGCGGCTCTAATCTTCACACATGAAATCACGATGTTGCCGGCAACAAATGTTTCATGCAATCTCTTTACGAATATATGCTCGTTGTTTATACTCGTTGCTCGTTGTTTCTAATGGTGCATACGAGGGCGGATTGATATTGAAGCTACCTAGCGCTAGATGGCAGCACAAACACAAAAACTTTTTTGTGTTTCTTGAAAAATGGAAAAAAGTGAATATCGTGCAGTGATTAAACTAACGTAACTTAACGTAAAAGTAAACGTAACGTAAACGTAACTTTTCTTTTGTCTCTTTCGACGTTTTCCCTTTCAAATAATGAAAATCGCGAAATTCACTTTTTTCCATTTTTCAAGAAACACAAAAGTTGCTTACTTCAAACGACTACAACAAATAAACTAATCGATGAATTTGGCTGAAATTTTAACAGCTGACATTTGACAGATCGCAATTTCTAAAAAAAAAAGTTTTTGTGTTTGTGCTGCCATCTAGCGCTAGGTAGCTTCAATATCAATCCGCCCTCGTAGATCAACAATAATTGACCAAGCGATCACCTTTAAATATCTTAGTGTAGTAGAACGAACACGCCGTGTTTATTATGTATACGGTATTGCATTTTAAAAATTTGTCCGACTGAATTAGCGTCGCCTATAACAGCACTCTTTCAACATTCACTACATTCTGGCTATTTTCCGGATGCATGGAAGTCTTCCTACATTATTCTACTCCAAAAGTCTGGGAATAAATGTAATATACATAAGTATTTGTTTAAATTGTTTTTGTTTTCTGAATGGGTAGATATATGATGTATTTTGGAACGATTTTCCGTCATCCCGTGTTAAATTTGGTTTGGTTCCAAACACGGGAAACGGGATGACAGAAAATGGTTCCACAATACATCGTAATATAAGTAATTATCATGTGATTGCTGAACTTAGCGCGCTGCCCAAATTATTTGAGAAAATAATTGTTTGATTACCTCACGAATTGTTAATTCTTTGATTTCCGCGTGTACACATGGATTCTGTGCTGGAAAATCGACCACTACTAATTTGCTAGAACTCATCTCAAAAACTATTAAAAACTTTAATATTGTTGAACTAACTGATTGAATATACTTACACAGATTTTAGTAAAGCTTTTGATTTTGTTTTGACAGATAGCCTCTTATCTTACACCCCGCAGACAGATGGTTTGTTTAAAGGCACGAAATCTTGTGAATTTCTGGTTAAATTTTGAGTTCCACAAAGCAGTTACTTAAAAATGGTCTTATTCTTAATATTTATCACTGATTTGCAAACTGTTGTGAAGCATGGAAATTTGTTGATGATTGCCGATGACATGAAATTATTTGTATCCTTCAAAACTTATAGCGATGCTGCGCTGCTTCAATATGACTTGGAGTCTTTGATAAAAAGATGCGACGTAAATTGTATGAAATTCAATCTTAAGAAGTGCAAACACAAGACATTTTACCGGTCAAACCGAATTTTATTTGAATACAATATTGGCAATTATTAGCTTAAACGTTTGGTTGTTGTAAATGACCTCGGGGTGGTTCTTGATTATAAGCTGGGTTTTCATACACCATGTAAGTCTTAGAGCCAGCAGTATATTGGGTTTCATTAAGTGTTGGTCCAAAGAGTTCAACGATCCATATATTACTAAATTGTTATACACAGCACTTGTTCGCCATATTTTGGAGTACGCGGTGTCAGCTACATGTCAGTACAAAAGCAGTTCCTACTTTTTCGTCTACGGAATCTTCGCTGGGGTCCATCTCTACGTTTGCCGTCGTATGAGTCTCGCCTTAGGCTAATAGATTTATCCTCACTCTTTAATCGCAGGTCAATGATTAACGCTGTCTTTATTTTGAAATTGATGTATGTTGCCATCGACCCTGCTTATTTGCTAGGTAACATTGACATCAACACTCCTCGGGAGGTTGCGATATTCTGCACTTAAGCTTTTGCAGAGCAACATATCTCCAATATGAACCACTTAGAAACGCCTGCGCAGATTTCAACATTGTATACCCAGATAATAACCTGACTGATCCCGTTTATCTAGCTAAAAATAAAAGCCTCAGTTTCCTTAACTAATATTGTTATATTATTTTAATTAATGATATTAGACTTTATTAATTTTTACATATACAGGGTGTAACGCATAAGGCACGCCAAAAAGCTAGGACGGGTATGTTGGGTCGAGACAAGAAAAAAATCGTATGGGAGGGGGGAGGGGGGTGCATTTCCCCCCGTTTAGGCGGGAGGGGCTATTTTCTAAAAACCCGACTTAATATCGGAAAAAAATATTAAAAACTAACGGTTAGATCTACATAACTTTTGCTCGCTGAGTTTCAAAGCCAAATATCCGCTTCTTCATATCCTTTTTAAATTAGGTTCCTACGTCAAACAGTTTTTGAGAAAATGAATGCCAAAGTTAAAATTTGGAATAAAAATTCCGTTTTGTTTGTTTTTTTAAATTACGGTATTAAGTATACAAATTTTTGCGACAATAAAATTCTCTAATCAATTCTAGAGAGAATGCTTTAAACCGGAAGGATCTATGTTTTGTAGTTTCCGAGAAAAGTGAAAATTACGAAGCATACTTTCCTTTTATATATAAATTTTTTGGCTACTTGTGTTTTATTACTGGTGCAAAAATATGGAAAAAAGAAGGAGTTTAGTTCGTAATTCTCACTTTTAGCGCTGACGACTATCGGTGCTAAAATGCCGAGTGGATCGAATATTTTAGCTATATCTGACATGACCGTACGCTTGGTGATGTGCCTCGTCGACCTTTATATAAACCTTATCAAGTTTAGGCAGCCAACTTAGTCCAAGTGTTTTAATTGTTACGTCATCATGTGAGTCAAAATCCAAATTGACTTCTTGATCGCTGGCCGGAATATCTTTAAGTAGTTTTGGATGGTTTGCGCACCATTTCCTCTACTTAAAGCCTGCGGTTTCTAGTATCGCTGTGAGTTCGTGTTGGATGTCCAACGCAGTTGTTAAGCTATCAGCACCTGTTAGGCAATCGTCGACATAGAAATCGTTGAGTAGTGCCCTTGCACCTAATGGCAAGGTGGTGCTGTAATTTCTTCCCAGCTCTTGTAGGCATTTAATCGCCAGATACGGGGCTGGTCGGGTTCCGAATGTCACGGTGTTAAGTTGATAGCATGCTAGTTTGTCCGTCTGGTTCTTCCTCCACAAGATTAATTGGAATTTCCGATCATCTCGATGTACGAGAATCTGGCGATACATCTTCTCAATGTCAGCGGTGAACACAAATCGGGGCAGCCGAAACCGGAGTAAAATTGAGAACACTTCGTTTTGTATGGTTGGTCCTGTGTGTAGAATATCGTTGAGCACGATCCCAGTAGATGTTTTTGATGAGGCGTCAAACACCACTCCCAGTTTAGTAGTGCTGCTTTCAGGCTTCTGGATGCAATGATGAGGAATGAAATAGCATGGAGAGGGTTTCTCGCTAGCTGAGACCTTAGTCATGTGCCCCAATGCCTCATACTCAGACATGAAGTCGGCATAGCCTTGTTTTAATTTGCTATCTCTTTCCAGTCGCCTTTCTGTTGCGTAGAAACGGTGTGTGGCTAATCGTTCGGATTCTCCAAGGTGGGATGTATCTTCCTTGAATGGAATGCGCACGATGAAACGACCATTATCGCTACGCGTTGTATTGGTGGTGTAGTGCGTCTCACAGGCACGTTCAATTGAAGTAAATGGACGCTCCGCTATTGCTGGTTCTTCAATTTCCCAGAATCGCTCCAAAATTGTGTTGAGTTCATCTTCACTACAAATACCACAGGTGGCTGAGGTCTGGAGGTTGCCTTCAATCTTGCCAGTGCACATCCATCCAAATACTGTTTGAAGGAATGGACGGTCCGGAGAAATTTTATGTTTCCCGGATAGCATTAGCGCATGGTACAGTTCTGCTCCTAGTAGTAGATCTATATGACCCGGCTTGTAGAATTCTGGATCTGCCAACTGGCACGTTGGTAACTTCCAGTCGACAACTTGTAAGCATTTCGTTGGTTGCGGTGAAACGATTTTTGGTATGACAAATGCTGTAATGTCAGTTGAAAATCCGCCAATACAGGATCCTATGCGAGTGCTGATATGGCTGCTGGAGCATCCCTTGGCCCTTCCGATACCCTCGATGGTGAGAGTGGAAGGTTCTGGATGCAGCTGTAATCTTTGTACTAATCGTTGTGTGATTAGATTTATTTGGGAGCCTGAATCTAAGATCGCCTTGCAGGTGATATATTGACCATCTGACGCTAATATGTTAAGCTTGACGGTGCCGAGTACCACGTATTCGTCCTGCAGACCTCGAGCAGGTTGCGATGTCGTAGATACTAAAGATGTGCTAGATGATTCGAAACCCTTTAGCGGTAACTTCTGAGTTGCTGCCGAAGACCTCCCAGAGGATGATGTGCTGTGTCCGTTGACCTCGTTTGATGTTGCAATGTCTTTTGCTTCATCAAGATGCAATAATGTATTGTGCTTTTTATTGCACTTAAGGCAGGACCGAGACATGCAATTGTTGTATTTATGACCACCTTTCAGACAATTAATGCATAAGTTATGTTTTTTAACTAACTGCAATCGTTGTCTTGCGGCCATTTGAAGAAAGTGTCTGCATGCGAAGAGACGATGACCTTCGCCATTGCATGCCCTGCATTTTGTAGTGTGAGTTCGTGTAATTGTGGCTGGCAGACTCGTGAATATTTTGGCACGCTGCTTGGTTCCCTGGCTGGAAGAAGCTTCTAAATATTGGAACCGTGACTCCAAAAAGTTGAGAAATGTCTTAATGGTTGGCATCTCCTTGGGATTCTGAAGTGATTGCTCGAATACCAAATGGCTCTGGTTGTCTAACTTCTTGAGCAATGAGTGCAGAAGTATGGGTCCCCAGGATGACGTCTCGATGCCTAAATTGTTGAGTGCATTTAGGCATTCTGTCGTCGTTTCGTGTAAATGTTTTAAAGATGCGGTGATCGTCTCGCTGTTACGGCTGGGGGGTTGCTCTAACAGTTTCTGCAGCAGCACTGATGTTAGAATTCTCTTGTTATTATAACGATCTTGAAGCATCTGCCACGCTGTGTCATAATTACTCTCGGTCATAGGCAAGTGCGTGATTAATCGTTCCGCCTCTCCAGTAACATGAGTCTTCAGATACCACATTTTCTGGATTTTGGCGAGTGGTTTCTTGTGGATCAATTCTTGAAACATTTCGAAGAACTGTCGCCATTTTAAATAATTGCCATCAAATGGCTGAAGAGTGATTCGTGGCAGCTGGACGTCATTATTGAAATGGTGCTGAGGTACGGAATTTACTGTAGTCGAGAATTCTTTGACCTTCCTGGTTACCTCAATTATCTGCTGCTTGAGCTCCTTCTCAAGATGCGTGTATCCTTGAGAATCGTAGCCCTCTGTTGCTGGATCAATGCTGCACTCATAAATGAGGAAATGCAATTCCTCGGTCTGCCGCCAGAGCTGGCGAATACTATCTAATTTTACTTCGTAGTATTCACATGGTGGATCTTCAGTAGTTTCGTCGTACATCACACGCTTTAGTGATGTCATTATTGCCTGTTGGCGACGAATCAACCTTCCGATTTGTACGTCAGCTACACTACTCTCCGCTGTTAGGTGCAGTTGGTTGGTGCTGGTCTGATCAGCACCTATAGTGCCTGACGGTGGGACAGGAGTTCTGACTGTTGAGAGTCGTTGAATCGGCGACGTCGTTGGTGCTTCCATACTGGCCCAATACTCTGCTTCCTTCGTAAACTGCGTTATGTACGCCTTGGCTAATTCCGAGATTTCTTCGTAAGAACCACTTGCAAAGTACTCAACTTCAAGTGGTGTCTCACAGATGGTCCTTAGAGTTGAATCTTGCTTCTCGAATGCGTCATAAAGTGCTTCTAGCTTCGTGAGCCTCTCCTGGAAGTATTCGTACGACGTCTTCCGTGATGATGAATCTTTCTTGAAGTTGGAGATCACGCGTTGAAAGTTTTCGCCACAATCTGCCTGGATCCTTAATAGCTCCTTCAGGTTCGCCATGGTGGAACGTGTTAATTAAGCTGAATGAATGATCACGTGCCCTTGTAAGGATCACGTCGGGGTCACCAAATTTATGTAGATTTCCAAAGTAAGTTAGTTGCCACGGCACATGAACCATTGACAACTGTAGGGAAAACTGATGAGATTGCCTCGGCACTTGAACCGTAGACAATTGCTGGAGAATAGAATGAAAAACACTGTGTTGTTTGCTTCAAAAACTTATTCTGATTTTATTAATTAAAATTTAGCGCTTATATGTACAATTTATGCTTACTATACACTTTGATAAAATTTGAGTTTGCAGTCGCAGTTGGCTTTGTTCTCTGCTTGCGCCAAATAGTGCCGCGTCAACTGGAGGTCATTGCACCTGGGCGTTGAACTCAACGGCGACTGCAACTACCGTGTGAGATACCGGGTGACAAGATCAGCGACCGCAATATGCAGAATATGCAGAATGTCTGCACAGCATATTTCGACAATGTCGTATGTTTGGGGCTGGTTCATTGGTCGCTGATTTGTTGACGAATTGAACAATATATTTTTCGTTATACCGAGGGTCTACTGTAAGTATATTTGTATTTGCATTGTATGATATATTTGCGTCTATAACGTCTATATTTAAAACAATATTCGATAAAAGCTGCCATCGCATAAATATAAAAAGGATGCGGCGTGCATTGACCAAACAAATACCAGCTACCCGGATTGGTTCGAGTCATTAGGTCCTTGCTTTGAACACAGGAAAATAATTTTAGATCAGTGTTTTAATTAGGAAAAACAGCAGGTGGCTGAAAGAAAAATTTGTACATGAAGAGGCAAAAAGAAAATCGGACGTTATTAAAGCCAAACGCAGTGCCAAAATGCAAAGACTGTTGAAGTCCTGAACCTTTAAACAGAACACGTTCTAATAACAATTCAAACTCATGTTCTAATAATTATTGTTTTCTTTGGAGTTATATTCTACTTTTATTCACTTATCATTCTTTTCTTTGATGATTTATTGAAAATGAATTTAAATACATATTAGTTAATTTTTGAAGTTATATATATACAATATATATATATATAAAGTTAAAGTTATATATATACATGATATACATATGTATATTATCACAAACATTTGATAAAAAATAAACTTTTATTATGGCTGATTTTTATCATCCTAGTCTTTCTTATTTCTTACTCTTTTAGCGAGTAAACGATTTCTTAATTTATATGGTATGTATTAATAAATATTTGTGGCCACAAGCCATAACAGCCTATTCGAGTTAATTGAAAAAAATAAATAGACATGTAACAAATACATAAATACTTCCTCTGAAATATTTGACTTCATTAACTTTTTAGTCTTTCTTAACGTATTGAATGAATTGATATGCCGACTAAAATATATATACAATGCCTATACAAATTCTTCAACAGCACGCTATGCTGGGAACGTAGATCGTGCCAGCGCTTTACAAAGCTTAGACACTGAAACAGTAGCAGAACGAAGCTAGAAAAAGCAAAATTTCATTCAAAAGCCATAAAATGTAAAATTGAAAGCAAATCTGTTTGTTCGGCGGACGGACGGCTGTGCATGTTTTGTTATTGTGAAAGAACAAAACGAAGAGGAATCCTTCTTTTCTTGCACCGTTCTTCTCATTGCCCGCTGTACGCAACAAATTGATCGATTCTTTCTTTCACACTTTATCTGGCAACCGAGTGCTCGATCGATTAACTCTTCTTACGCATATTCAAATACGAAGTCATACAAAATTCAACAACCTTATAAGCATCAAACATTATCAAACGCAGTTCGTGTCCAACCAATCGGTATGTCCCTAATCGTCGGAACTCCAAATCAAAATTCCTCTGCGTTGAATTCGCCTTTGTAATCTCTTTATGATACATGCTCGTTGCCACAGTGCTTAGCTTGGTTCTACCAGCTGAAATTTTATGTAACTAAAGTTCATGGGCTAAAATTACATTTCATTACGGTTGTCCGATTGCGTTTTCCATAAATAATTTATTTTAAAAAATGAAATTCTTATAACACTTTGTCACGAAATGTGTAACGCATAGAAATAGAGAAGATAGAAAAGTATATATATTCTTGCTTAGCGAAATCCCCTGGGTCGATGTAGTCATGTCCCCGTCTGTCTGCTGAAATCACGATCATAGGAAAACTGGTTTTGGAGTGTAGGTTGGTATTGAAAATGTGATATCTATTTTTTTTAAAATGTGATATCAGCGTTCACGTTTGAGTTATATGGGCGTGATCCGCCCACTTTTAGGTTGCACAGGCAAAAGAGGGTCTTAAATGTTATATTGTTAAATATCTATCTATATATATAAAATCCCTATGCGTTTCTGTTAGCAAAATATGTCCGGGACTTTTTTTGTGACTTCCACATCACTTAGAATCCTGAATTTCACAGATGTTCCTGGGCATCTAATGTTGATGAGAAAAATCGCAAATTTCAAAAATCCAAACGGCTTCGCCATTTTTTTGTAAAAAATCCGATTGGGATGAAATCGGTATTTTTTTTTCCTAGATTGTGCTGATTAATTTGTCAGATTTTATTATGAAAAATTTTGTAATTCAAAAATTTAATAATTTAAAAATTTTATAATTTAATAATTTAAAAATGTAATAATTTTTCATAATAATTTAATTTCATTGAATTTGTTTTGTTTGTGACTATTTTTGGCGGTGTTGTGTATAGTTGCTTAGAAAATGAACATTGGTATATCGGAAGGTGAGCGATATCATCTAAGACTAAGACACGCAGACTGTGAAAATTTATCCCTACGCGATGTCCAAGACTTGCCTCATGATGCCGGAGGAGCACTTGATATAAAGTAGATGCAATATACACATAGATATATAGATGCAATATACACATCTAGCAGATCATCAAAATGCTTTTTCCTAGATGGACATGGGGGAAGTGGAAAAACCTACCTATACAAAACCCTCTTGGGCGTGGTGCGAGGAAACGCGATATAGCGTTACCTGTGGCCTCCACGGGAATCGCGGCCAACTTTTTAAAAGGAGGTCGCACATACCATTCCCAATTAAAACTGCCAGTACCGCTGGTGGAGACGATGGTTATCACAAAAAATGTTGCTTTTAAAGAAATATTTTCAAACAATATTTGAATAAAATACAAACAATCGATATTAATTGCGATTAATTTTTTACTCTTCATGCTACAAAATAAAGAAACCCAAAAGTGAGAAAGTCCAAAAGACTTCGCAATTTTTGTTACGAAATAAATAAAAAATAATAACTTCCTGGCGAAGTCAGGCTTATATACTAGTAATATATAAACTTCCTGGATAAAACTTTACATAACAATTTATTTACTAATAGCACATTATAACAACAAAACTAGGCGCGGTTCGCCAACTTTTACACTACTTATAGAGTATGGTCATGATAAATTTATTATCACGGAAATTAAGTTTATATTAGAACACATTAAAAAAGCTATTAATTATTTTGTTTAGAAAACACGTAACGACCACGCTTAATATTTATAGCCGTCTGAGATTAAATGTGATTATAAGGTAGCTTTCCTTATAACCACATATTTCCTCTGCAATGAAAAATCTAAATATATAAAATTAATTCGATCAATTAAATTCGTTCAAAACTTTTCGTGTGGGGTATCTAAGATCCGGCCAGGCCATATTGCACTCTTACTGGTTTGTGTTACTTTTTGTAAAATTATGCATTAATTAACAAGTGTCACTTGGTTAACCATTGCAACAGTTAGGTACAAAAATATTTGCACTAGCAGTAATTTAACCAACGAGCATATATTCGTAAAGAGATTGCATGAAACATTTGTTGCCGGCAACATCGAGATTTCATGTGCGAAGATTAGGGCAGCTGTTAATTAGCAGGTAAAAAACAAAACATCTCTGTAAAGCAGACAACCGAAGATAAAAACGAACTACTGTACAGAGTACAAAACTTCGTTTGTGTTCCGTGCTGGTAGCAAAGCACCATTGGAAGATCTACTAATGAGTGAGTGGTTCGGAAGATCTTTTCTAATGAGTATTAAGGGATCGCAAGATCTACTTTGTTTCTGTTATTTTGCACTAACAATTCAAGGGAATTCGCTTGCATTGTTAGTGCAAAATAACAGAAGCGAAGTCGATCTTGAGATCCCTTCATACTCATTAGAAAAGATCTTCCGAACTACTCACTCATTAGTAGAGCATTCAATTTTGCTTTGCTACCAGCACAGAATACAATCGAAGTTTTGTACTCTGTAACGAAGTTCGTTTTCATCTTCGGTTTCCTGCTTTACAGAGATGTTTTGTTCTTTACAGTGCTAAGTCCTGCTAATTAACAGCGGCTCTAATCTTCACACATGAAATCACGATGTTGCCGGCAACAAATGTTTCATGCAATCTCTTTACGAATATATGCTCGTTGTTTATACTCGTTGCTCGTTGTTTCTAATGGTGCATACGAGGGCGGATTGATATTGAAGCTACCTAGCGCTAGATGGCAGCACAAACACAAAAACTTTTTTGTGTTTCTTGAAAAATGGAAAAAAGTGAATATCGTGCAGTGATTAAACTAACGTAACTTAACGTAAAAGTAAACGTAACGTAAACGTAACTTTTCTTTTGTCTCTTTCGACGTTTTCCCTTTCAAATAATGAAAATCGCGAAATTCACTTTTTTCCATTTTTCAAGAAACACAAAAGTTGCTTACTTCAAACGACTACAACAAATAAACTAATCGATGAATTTGGCTGAAATTTTAACAGCTGACATTTGACAGATCGCAATTTCTAAAAAAAAAAGTTTTTGTGTTTGTGCTGCCATCTAGCGCTAGGTAGCTTCAATATCAATCCGCCCTCGTAGATCAACAATAATTGACCAAGCGATCACCTTTAAATATCTTAGTGTAGTAGAACGAACACGCCGTGTTTATTATGTATACGGTATTGCATTTTAAAAATTTGTCCGACTGAATTAGCGTCGCCTATAACAGCACTCTTTCAACATTCACTACATTCTGGCTATTTTCCGGATGCATGGAAGTCTTCCTACATTATTCTACTCCAAAAGTCTGGGAATAAATGTAATATACATAAGTATTTGTTTAAATTGTTTTTGTTTTCTGAATGGGTAGATATATGATGTATTTTGGAACGATTTTCCGTCATCCCGTGTTAAATTTGGTTTGGTTCCAAACACGGGAAACGGGATGACAGAAAATGGTTCCACAATACATCGTAATATAAGTAATTATCATGTGATTGCTGAACTTAGCGCGCTGCCCAAATTATTTGAGAAAATAATTGTTTGATTACCTCACGAATTGTTAATTCTTTGATTTCCGCGTGTACACATGGATTCTGTGCTGGAAAATCGACCACTACTAATTTGCTAGAACTCATCTCAAAAACTATTAAAAACTTTAATATTGTTGAACTAACTGATTGAATATACTTACACAGATTTTAGTAAAGCTTTTGATTTTGTTTTGACAGATAGCCTCTTATCTTACACCCCGCAGACAGATGGTTTGTTTAAAGGCACGAAATCTTGTGAATTTCTGGTTAAATTTTGAGTTCCACAAAGCAGTTACTTAAAAATGGTCTTATTCTTAATATTTATCACTGATTTGCAAACTGTTGTGAAGCATGGAAATTTGTTGATGATTGCCGATGACATGAAATTATTTGTATCCTTCAAAACTTATAGCGATGCTGCGCTGCTTCAATATGACTTGGAGTCTTTGATAAAAAGATGCGACGTAAATTGTATGAAATTCAATCTTAAGAAGTGCAAACACAAGACATTTTACCGGTCAAACCGAATTTTATTTGAATACAATATTGGCAATTATTAGCTTAAACGTTTGGTTGTTGTAAATGACCTCGGGGTGGTTCTTGATTATAAGCTGGGTTTTCATACACCATGTAAGTCTTAGAGCCAGCAGTATATTGGGTTTCATTAAGTGTTGGTCCAAAGAGTTCAACGATCCATATATTACTAAATTGTTATACACAGCACTTGTTCGCCATATTTTGGAGTACGCGGTGTCAGCTACATGTCAGTACAAAAGCAGTTCCTACTTTTTCGTCTACGGAATCTTCGCTGGGGTCCATCTCTACGTTTGCCGTCGTATGAGTCTCGCCTTAGGCTAATAGATTTATCCTCACTCTTTAATCGCAGGTCAATGATTAACGCTGTCTTTATTTTGAAATTGATGTATGTTGCCATCGACCCTGCTTATTTGCTAGGTAACATTGACATCAACACTCCTCGGGAGGTTGCGATATTCTGCACTTAAGCTTTTGCAGAGCAACATATCTCCAATATGAACCACTTAGAAACGCCTGCGCAGATTTCAACATTGTATACCCAGATAATAACCTGACTGATCCCGTTTATCTAGCTAAAAATAAAAGCCTCAGTTTCCTTAACTAATATTGTTATATTATTTTAATTAATGATATTAGACTTTATTAATTTTTACATATACAGGGTGTAACGCATAAGGCACGCCAAAAAGCTAGGACGGGTATGTTGGGTCGAGACAAGAAAAAAATCGTATGGGAGGGGGGAGGGGGGTGCATTTCCCCCCGTTTAGGCGGGAGGGGCTATTTTCTAAAAACCCGACTTAATATCGGAAAAAAATATTAAAAAATAACGGTTAGATCTACATAACTTTTGCTCGCTGAGTTTCAAAGCCAAATATCCGCTTCTTCATATCCTTTTTAAATTAGGTTCCTACGTCAAACAGTTTTTGAGAAAATGAATGCCAAAGTTAAAATTTGGAATAAAAATTCCGTTTTGTTTGTTTTTTTAAATTACGGTATTAAGTATACAAATTTTTGCGACAATAAAATTCTCTAATCAATTCTAGAGAGAATGCTTTAAACCGGAAGGATCTATGTTTTGTAGTTTCCGAGAAAAGTGAAAATTACGAAGCATACTTTCCTTTTATATATAAATTTTTTGGCTACTTGTGTTTTATTACTGGTGCAAAAATATGGAAAAAAGAAGGAGTTTAGTTCGTAATTCTCACTTTTCTCGAAAACTACAAAACATAGATCGACCCTGCTATGATTTGCTATTGTTTGCCGATGATTCAAAAATATATTCATCGTTTTCATGGGCAGGACATTTAAAGTACTCTTATACCATTGGTAACCATAAACTAGAAACTGTAGATACCGTTGAAGACCTAGGAGTGCTCCTGGATCGGAAACTACGATTTCACAAACATGTCGATCGAATAACCAGCTTCTAATCAAAAAAATTTGATGATCCTTACATTACAAATATTCTCTATACATCGTTAGTTCGTCCAGTATTGGAGTATGCTTCACCAACCTCAAACTGTGGCTGCTATATCTCACAAATTGAAGCCGTACAAAAGCAGTTTCTAATGTTTTGTTTACGTAATCTACATTGGGATTCCTCGTTAAATTTACCATCTTACGAGTCCCGACTTAAGTTGATAAACTTTCCATCATTGATTCATCGAAGGATAATGCTTAACGTCTCGTTTATCCTGAATCTACTTTATGGTACTACGGATAGTGCATATCTTTTAAGTAATATTCGAATCAATATTCCACGCCATTCATCGAGAAGTTATGAACTTCTACATCTACATTTCTGCAGATCTTCATGTCTTCAACAAGAGCCACTTCGTAAAGCTTGTGCAGATTTCAATTCAGTGTTTGCTGTTATAAATTTATCTGATTCCATGCATCTAACTAAACAAAAAAAGTTTAGACTTTTTGTCAGTTAATATTTCTTCATGATATCACTTGTTATTATGTACAATATATATTATGTTATTTAGACTTACTAACTATTAGGTGTACAAATAAGTTTGCGCGGTTTTTTATAAAAAGTTAGGAATTTATTGTGAAGGAACAGTACATTACGTTTTATTCAACATTCTGGCAACATTCGGATACCCCGTCGAAAAACCTCTTCATCTTTTGACGCTATCCACAAATCTACCCAATTTTTGGTGTCTTCATATGATGTGAAGCGCTGCTCAGACAGACCATGTGCCATCGACCGGAACAGGTGATAATCAGAAGGGGCTAAGTCTGGTGAATACGGCGGGTGGGGTAAAACTTACCAGCTGAGTGTTTCCAAGTATATTTTTACCGGCGCCGCAACAAGTGGACGAGCATTATCGTGTAAAAGAATAATTTTGTCGTGTCTGGAGTAGTAGTCTGGGCGCATTTTTCCTTAAGTGCCCGACTCAATCTCATCAATTGTGTTCGGTAGAGAGCTCCAGTAATGGCTTCGCTTGGTTTGAGCAATTCATAATACACGACAGTCATAGTTCCCGCAAATGATGCTTATTCGGCACAAAACTTGACATTTTTGCAAGAAAAAAATTACGTGATGCTGATACAGAATCACTAGTACTTTAAGGTTATGGTGTTGCCGGATGACGAAACTTGGGATATTACGTTTTACATCTGACAATTTCTCCATAACCTTCTGGTGGGGCCATCTTTGACAAACCGCGGAAACTTATTTGTACACCTAATATAAATCTTGAAGCTTAGTTTAATATTGAAATAAATAAATATTCAACAAATTATATGAAGGGAGTTTGTTGAATCTTACAAAACTGTACTAACTGCCAGGTTTCTTATCAGAAGAGTGTTTGAGGTACTGTGGAAAAGTACCATAAGATAAAGAAACACATGTTCACATAGAGTTGGGATAAGTAAACAGCATTTAGTACATTTAGTTTTTTTAGGATATGTTTCTGTAGACTATCGATTTATGTCTTATCACTTACGAGAGCGTATGCATTACTAGAAGTCTGGCTTAATTTATCTATTGTAAACAAACTGTAATCAGCCAGGGAGACCGCTAGAAATCTGGTCATCTACAATAATTAAATGTTAGATAATAAGATATACACATGGTGCGAACAGTGTTTATCCCATGTATTAGTTAGATGAAGGAACGTATAAATAAAGGAACTCCTGGAGACAGGAGTTAGTTGAACATCAATCTCGAACGAAGTGTGTTGAACTTAGGAGTTCAAAAATCGAAAAGGATTAAAGGTATTTTGGGAAGACCTATATTTTATTTGGAGTATTTGACCTTTGAGAATATGGAAATTCTTAGGTATACATATGAATGTACATACATATATACTTACTACAAAGGATGTGTCATTCTCAAAATGTTTGTTGCGCTTTAAAAAATGCACTGCTGCTTAGAAATTTTATTCTTAACCCTTAATGTTTTTAATTTTATCCTGTTAAAAACACATTCAGTTTTTTGATTTTTTATTAAGAGGAATTTAAAATATATAACTATGCTTAGGTTAGAAGGGCGTGTGTCCGCAGAGCGGTCAATTCCACCGAGGCCTTGCAGGCCCATTGTGAGTTAACTATTCTTAAGTCTACATAAAAATACATATCTACATTGAATAGTTTACCTATTCAAACGACCATATTTTTTATTGATTCAAGTTACAAAAATGTGTGCAAATAATAAAAGTTTTAGAAACCATTCACTTTAGCTCGATGTGGCCTTCAAACGGTTAAAAAATGAGTTGCATGCTGCACGAATATGATCTTGCGGTATTTTGGCCCATTCCAGTACAATGGCTTTCTTCAGCGCATCCATACTGGCATAGCTTTTAGTCCTCACCTTGCTCTCCAAAATGGCGCAGATGAATAGGCCATCGGATGCATCTGGCGAATTCGAAAGACATTGTGTGGACAAAATTAAGTGTGGAATGGGTTTTCAACCATTCTTGGTTCACTTTCATCAAGCTTTATGAGACGGTGCCGAGTCTTGTTGGAATATCCATCCTGTACGACCGAAATGGTTGCGTTCTCACGGCTTTAAAGCAGCTTCCAAAACATTTTCCCGATAATAAGTCGCATTGACTTTGACACCAGGGTCGGTGAAAACGATTGGACAGCGTCCATCGGCGGTCACAGCTGTCCATACCATTACTTGAGATAGAAAATTACTTCTGGTTGCCGTTCGTAGGCTCAAATTTTCATAAGTGCGTTCAGTTAAGTAAACACGGTCATTTTGAGAGTATATGAACTGCTCAATAGGGAAATTTTTCTCATCAGAGAGCACAATTTTTGGAAATTTGCCCCGTTTGTGCAAGCGTAACAACTCTTTTGCTCTTTCGAATGTAACTTTTTTTTGGTTTGATGTAAAATCATGTGCCTTTTGGAAATTGTAAGGCTTTACCTTGATCTCCTTTTGGAACAGTGTTGCGGAAAGGCAGCCATTCGGCTACTCAATTTTTGATGGCATAATATGTATACATTGAGTGCGTTTGACGATCGCTCGTCAGTAGCCAAAGACTACAAGACTGGAAACTCCTCTTATTTCGTGAGAGAGCTCAAAAAAATGTCCGTCCGCGTGTTCACATACAGTGTATGTGAATTTTAAGGTGAAATTGTTGACTTGTTACAAGCTAAAACAGGCTATCACAAAGCATGATATCTGAAAAGGTAAACCGTTTTGCTTTGTTACCACACCGCCACAAAATGATGGGGTGAGTTAGTGGCAGGGATACCAATGAAACAAATTGTTGTAGGTCAGAATCATTGCTCTGGTAATAACAACGCTTAATGTTGCTATCACCACATACTTTTCGGCCCAGTAGTTAACAATGCACAAAATGCATACTTCTAGGCCATTCTTTATTAATTGCGAAGCTCGAAAGTACAAGTGAATCACACACCACTGTGGCCTAGATAAAAGCCGAACTTGATCGCATTCCAATAAGTGGAACAGCGCGCAAACTTGATCGCATTCCAAATTTGCAATGAGTGTCAAAATTAATTCTTGAGAGAATTGCAAAACGATGCGGAAATGATTCTGTCCAACAACGAATCTCAGAAGAGATATAAACCCATCTTTCGGATTGAAAGTGGGAGTTGTAATTAAGCAGTTAAAGTTAAGCAGGTGAAATATAGAGTAAAAGTTTTGAAGTTGCAGTTACACAGTTTAAGTTACACAGTTGAAGTACATAACATTGTAAAAGGACCAAGAAGCCGGAAGAAGAAGCATTGAAATAAACGTAAGAAAATTAACCCAAGGCTTTATTTTCAGCACCTGTCGAAAGCCGGCAGCATTGCCCGACAGATTAAAGGACCACAAAGGCGGCACCTTGGTGCCCGTGGTAACTAGGCAAGAGGATCCACCTGCGGCATTTTGCCGGATCCCGATAGGAAAGTCCACACAGTCGGCACAGTCATGCCCGTGACACCGTCGAAGTGATCCACCTGCGGCACCTTTGCCGGATCCCAACAGTAAGTCCACACGGTCGGCACATCCTTGCCCGTGGCACAAGCGTCCGTGGCCCTTCACGTCGAAGGACCAACGACGACAACCCCACCACATGAAAGCACTGTTAGTGATACTTCTTGAGGAAGGATCTACGACATTACGTTTGTTCTGGTATCCTACTGGAGGATACTAGATACAAAATTTTGGCGCAGCCGTTTTTTCGATCCAAGGACCGCTCCTGTTATTAAAGTGAAGTACAGTAAATTAAATAACAATGTTTTTTTTAAAAATAGCATAAACAAAAAGAAAAAAAAATTACCAACCAAGATCGATGTCTACGAAACCTGTATTACCCCTCGAAGAAGCCCTTAAGGACAAGCAAGCGGGACCCAGATCGATAACAATAGAAGAGTACTGGAAGAGGCAGAAATCGACACGTGAGGAACCAAGGAAGGAATTAAATAGTAACCCACAGCCACCGAAGAGACGCGGCGGGAGAAAAGTAAAGCAACGGAGCCAACCTGCACCGGCTAGCGACGATAGCAACAACCAAAGAGGAAAATAATGAGTTCCTGAGGCAGATCCGCCAAATTTACAACACCAACGACAAGAAACAACGTAGGAAAAACACCAAACAACACTAACTGAAATTCTTGAGATATAATATATGTACATATTTTAAAATATTATAAAAGAATACAAATACAATTAAAGGTAGTACTTTAAGGGCCAGTTTTTCAGTGCTCGGTTATCGTCGTTTCTCAGTTAACCTTCGTTTAAACGACATATTGTGTTTTTCAGTGCTCGTTTAAACGGAGGTTAACCGGCCGATATTGCTCAGTTAAACTCCGGTAAATTTATCTTTTTAATAGATAAAGAAACAGCTGTTTCTTCGAGTACAGACATTTACCTTTGTTCAAAACTATGCTAATAATTTTGTTTGTTTGCACCAGAACAGCTGTTCTCTTTGTAAAAATGAAAATATTGTCAAGTGCTGCCAAAAAGGGTTTAGGTATACGCTAAATATTCATTGAATTTAGATAAATTCTGTATGAAATAAGAAAAGATACGTTTAACATAGATAAGTTAAACTCGCACTGTAAAACTCAAATCTCAGTTAACTTTTGTTTGGCGTTTAACTAATCTCCGTTTAAACGCCGTTTAAACGAGCACTGAAAAACTGGGCCTAAATGTTGGAACTTGTCTAAATAGAATACTTTTGTTTAATTCATTACAATTAGGGCCAGTTTTTCAGTGCTCAGTTATCGTCGTTTCTCAGTTAACCTTCGTTTAAACGACACATTGTGTTTTTCAGTGCTCGTTTAAACGGAGGTTAACCGGCCGATATTGCTCAGTTAAACTCCGGTAAATTTATCTTTTTAATAGATAAAGAAACAGCTGTTTCTTCGAGTACAGACATTTACCTTTGTTCAAAACTATGCTAATAATTTTGTTTATTTGCACCAGAACAGCTGTTCTCTTTGTAAAAATGAAAATATTGTCAAGTGCTGCCAAAAAAGGTTTAGGTATACGCTAAATATTCATTGAATTTAGATAACTTCTGTATGAAATATAAAAAAGATACGTTTAACGTAGATAAGTTAAACTCGCACTGTAAAACTCAAATCTCAGTTAACTTTTGTTTGGCGTTTAACTAATCTCCGTTTAAACGCCGTTTAAACGAGCACTGAAAAACTGGGCCTTAGAATTTAAATTGAAGAATTTTAAAAATTCATTGGCAATTCAAGTATAAATAAATTATTTTTGTTAAACAGAAAATTTTAATAAAATTTTCGGGCAAGTCAGGAATAAATTTGAGATAGTTAGACACAACCACATTTATTAAACAAATTTGGAATTATGTTTACACTTAAGTATTGTAAAAGAACAAATAAATGAATACAACAAACAAATGCGTTAGTATTTTTTTTAATAACACATTAATTAATAATTACCAGGCTGGCAGCGATAACTGCAAGACAATAAATAAAATAAATTATGCTTAATTGCAAGAAACTCATTGCAACAAGAAGTAGGTCACAAACTTGAGCTTGAACTTCAAGCAAGGCCAGAAGCGACAAAATTGCTATCGAGCGACAGATGGTAGCAAAACGCTAACAAAGAAATAACAAAAACAAAACGTACGTCAGGCACCGGGCGAACAGAATTGAGCCACGAGCTCGAATTACAAAAAAAAAAGTAATATAATAAAAATAATATATATAAGCGTACGAATGTACGAATGTTTACAACGTGTTCAGCCAAAAGAGTGTCAATGAGCCGTATTAAAGCTGAATAAGCAAAAGTTAATTGCTTGAAGAAAATCAATTAAAGTGTTAATTGATTCCAAAAATATCCAAAATAAATACTTGGAAAAATAAGTATAGGATAATTAATGGAAGAATCGCTTCACGAACAAGCATATTTAGCATTAGAAAAAGACCATAGGGATTTGAAGAGACAGGTAGGAGAACTAGTGACAAAAGTTTGGAACATCTTAAAAAATACCGTTTCCAATAAAGAATATTTAGAGTTGATAAAAACTAAAATAGACGCACTAGGAGAAATATCAACTGTAGAAAAAGCAGACGCATTAATAGAGGAATTGCTAGTATTTTTAAAAAATATAATAGAAAACAAAAATAAAAGTTTAAGGGACTGTTTATCAGAATTCAACGCGTTAAAAAATAAGTTCGATACTTATTTAAAGGAAAGACAGTTTCAGGAAAACATACTAAAGACCTTAGAAGACGAGAACGAACAACTAAGGAAATTACTGAAAGACAGGGGTTTAACAGAAGAAACATTAAATAAAACGCTAGAACAGGAATCAGCACAAAAATCAAGAGAGGACTGTGCATCCATAGAGAAGGCGCATGCTAGAATACAAGAACTAAAAGAGGAAAATAGACTCCTACAACAGGAAATAGAGCTAGCGCACGAACAATCACTATACCATAAGGAACCTACCCCAGCCATACCCAGTCCAAGGGAATATAATTCAGTTTCATTTCCTACATTTAAACCATTAGTGGCATCACAAATCAAAATGGGTATAGGAGAGATAGCTAAAATTACAAATAGGATGGTACCGCTCTTTTCTGGAACACATTCGCCAGACTTACGCAACGAAGTGTATAAATTCATACACGGGTGCGAATTAGCCGCAAGAGATGTAGGTGCGGACAACATTCAGGACTACATAGACTGCATTAAGCAGAGGTTACATGGGGACGCCTATGACTTAGTGAGGTCACAACGCTTTAATAGCCTCGAGGAATTCTACCTCACAATAAAAAATGCATATTTACCAACGGTATCCTTAGACTCAGTGATAATAGGTATCCAAAGTTGTAGCCAGCTACTTAACGAAGATATACGACAGTTTGCAAGACACCTAACCACCCTACGAACACAGGCAGTAGAGTTAGTGCGAACGAAATATAATGGAAACGGTGATATGGCACTTTTGAGTATGGTGGAAGGAGCCGTAGAGAAATCCTTTAAAACAGGATTAAAGAACGCTGCATTCAGAATTTATATGCTCAATGTTAGAAGAAAAACCTCGAACAAATGGTAGAATTAGCCATAGAGGCACTCGAAACCATAGAAAACAGTGTTCTCCTCCACACAGGCCCCTTAAACATTAATATGAATGCACCGCGTCCTGCCACCATGCCGTATAAACAACAAGAGCAAATTCAACAGGGAAGTCAGGGCATAGCTTCAGGAGAAAAAATTGCCAGGCAACCCACTTCGGTACAAAATACTACACAAGGAGCGGCGAATAGAGTAATTTGCTTATTTTGTAACAAGCGAGGTCATACCAGAGATGATTGTTTGACTCGCAAGAACACGCCATATTGTCAGAAGTGTTTAAAATATGGACACGAGACAAGTTGGAGGTGTGACAACAAGGGCAACAACAGAAGTGAGTACATCAATAAAAATCAGAGGACTAACAACCAAAGTCAAGGAAATCAGCAATGGAACCGACCTCATCAGAATTGGCAGTCAAACCAAGTCCAACAAAACTGGCAGACAAACCGACCACAGCAGAATTGGCCTCAAAACCCATTCCAGCAGAACGGGAACCAGAACCGGGCAATAAACCCTAACCCAACTACACTTAACGGATTGCAGAGGAATTAGCCGAACAGAGCAAACCAAACGTTATGTCATTGGTGTAATAGACCAGGACATATGACAAAAAATTGCGAGGCAAAAAAGAATTGGGAATCGTTACAAAGTAGTCCGGGAAACTGCCAAGGGCCCAAAGTCCGGGAAACTGCCAAGGGCCCAGAATAGGCCAATAATCTGGGGACCCAAAAATATTAGTAACTTAAGGCCAAATGAAGGAATAACAGTAATTCATACATCCGAACCGGTTGTGGATACGTTACCAACTTTAACGAATAAAGTGGTAACCGTAAGTCCGACATCGGAAGCGATTGTTGAAACGTTACCAACTTCAAGAGACTTAAAAATTAATAACAAGTAAAGGAATACGGATAATAATGAAAACAATGTAACGGAGAGAAATCATACGTTGGGAGAAGCAGTTGATTCAGAAATGCCAATTAAGTTAGGGAAAAACCAAAAATACCGTGCTCAATGAATAAGTTAGCAAATAACAATAGAAATACAGAAACAGGAGTATCTAACTGCAATCAAACCCAGCTAAATGACGTGTTCATTGAATTACCTTGCGAAGAGGCGAATAATGGAAAACTCATTTTACTGGTAGATACAGGGGCAGATACAAGCCTGATAAAGAAGTGTGCGATGAAAGATAGCACAATAATAGACAAGTCGAATAGGAAAGACTTAAGCGGAGCATTTGGAGGTTGTGTGACCACAGAAGGATCAACTACTATATGTCATAATGAGGTACAGTCCTTACGTTTAACGCTACACGTTGTGTCACTTAAACAAGGAGTACCAGCAGACGGCATATTAGGAAGAGATAATTTGTGGAACAAGTCCATTATAAATACAATGGAAAAGATTCTAACACTCTTCAATGAAAAGAAAGAGGTTATTTTAGAATTACCGATAAAAACTATCGAGCAGATAGAGAAGGAAAGCAAACAACAGTACATACCAGTTGATGCAAGAACAATTACGATAGTACAATTAAGAATGTGGTAATTCATTGTAGTGTAACCAACCTCTGGTTCACTTCGCCAACGGTAGAGTGCATTGAGTGAACTTCAAGCTGACACTGCACTAAAGACACTCATTGCACTCAACACGTAAAATCGAATATCGGCCAATGAAAAGAAAGCAACTTAGCGTAAGAAAGAAAGCATGACGCTTTCTTTAAAATTAAGTAGGAGTAAGCAATATAAACATAATATTGTAATAGTTTAGAATGTAAGAAATAATGTATAAAAAGACGGCGAAAGCCAGAATAAATTAATTAATTGTAAATCCAGCACCAGAAGCAGACTCTTTTCTTGCTTAAAGTAAGTACGGCCTTGTGGCCATATATCATGATATAGCGGGGTTCGCTTGATAAACCAAATAATAAATTCGGCCTTGTGGCCAAATCTTAAAAACATAGCGTGGCTCGCTTAAAGCCAAACAAAGCAAGGCCTTGTTTGGTGGCCAAACTAATACAGCGTGGCTCGCTGAAATAAAAGTCAACACCGTTTTAATTGATTATCCTTTTCCTCCACATCATAAAGAAGAAATAGATCCAGGAATCTACATAGGAGATACATTAGTAAATGTAAAGGATAATACGGTTTATGCTCCCATATTAAATACAACAGAGTATGATTACGAAATAGATAGCGAATTTAAACCAAAATTCACAAACTTCGACGAGTACACAATACAAAGTACTGAGTCAATTAATAGCATAGGCAAAATAGATGCCAAAAGAAGAATAAATGAATTGCTCAATGAAATTGAGTTAGATGAAAATTTAAATATGGAAGAAAAGAATTCAATAGAGGAAATAGTAAAATCTTTTCATGACGTCTTCCTATTAGACGGAGACGAACTCTCGTTTACAAGTGTATTGAAACACGAAATTCCAACAGGCGCAGATCAGCCGCCCATAAATAGAAAACAATACAGATTACCTCAAATACATAGGGAGGAAATAAATAAACAAGTGAACAAACTTTTAGATGATGGCATAATCACACATAGCACATCACCGTGGAACTCACCGTTACTTTTAGTGCCCAAGAAAAGTGGCAAGGACGGCGAAAAAAAATGGAGACTTGTAATAGATTACAGGAAACTCAATGAAGCAACGATTAAACAAGTTTTTTGATGAAATTTTAGAGCAATTAGGCCATAGCAGATATTTTACAACGCTAGATTTGCAAGTGGATATCACCAATTTTTAATCGACGACAGAGATAAGGAAAAAACAGCGTTCAGTACAGGACTAGGGCACTTCGAATTCAATCGAATGCCATTTGGGCTAACAGCTGCCCCGGCAACATTTCAAAGGATAATGAATCATATCCTAACAGGCCTACAAGGTATAGACTGTTTTGTTTATTTAGATGACATAGTGATATACGGTAGAAATCTGAAACAACACCAACAAAGATTATGTTCAGTATTACAGAAATTACGGGAACATAATTTAAAACTGCATACAGAGAAATGCAAATTTTTGAGAAATGAAATAGTTTATTTAGGGCACAAATGCTCGGAAAAGGGTGCTTTACCAGATCCCTACAAGGTAGAATGCGTAAGGAACATAGGAGTTCCGAGAAATAGAAAAGAAGTACAAGCATTTCTTGGACTAATAAATTACTACAGAAAATTTATTGAAAACACAGCTAAGAAGTTCGAAGAAGAACTTCGAAGAAGGCGAAGTTCTTTCTCAAGGAGAAGTAGGCGAAGATAGACCAATAGCTTTCGCTAGCCGAGCGCTGAGCGACACAGAAAAGAGATATTCAACAATAGAGAAGGAATTCTTAGCGATTGTTTGGGCAACAAAAAACTTTAGAGCATATCTCCTAGGCAGACATTTCAAAATTTTTACTGACCATCAGCCATTGAAGGGAATAGCCAATTTAAAGGACCAAACTTCAAGACTGGCAAGATTTAGGCATAAATTATCGGAATACGACTTCGAAATTCTATATAAGCCAGGAAAGAAAAATTTAAACGCAGATGCGCTAAGAATTCCACAGGAGAAACACAAAACAATAGGAGCCGTACAAACACGGTCAAAAGCAAAAACAGGTAACCAAGATCAACAACAAGGAACACCCATAGAAATAAATAAAGATGATGAGGAACCAGGAAATGGAGAAAATAACACAACAACATTGCTGTCCGACCCGAAACAAATAGAAACAGTGATTAAAGATTTTCACAATTCACCACTGGGAGGACATCAGGGTGCGGTGAAAACGTATTTAAGAATCCGGAGACAATTCAGATGGCCAGGAATGCAAAAACAAATAAAAGAATTCATTAAAAACTGTCCAAAGTGCCAAGTGAACAAAAGTTCGAAATTGACAAAAATGCCCATGGTGCTAACGGATACACCAATGCGGCCATTCGACAAAGTTTACATGGATATAGTAGGTATTCTACCAGAAACTGTATCCGGTAACAAATATATTTTAACATTCCAAGATGATTTTTCAAAATTTATGGCATGTACAGCTATCCCAGACGCGGAAGCAAGTACTGTCGCCAGGGCCTTTTATGACGAAGTAATTACGCGCTACGGAATTCCACGAATTCTTATTACAGATAACGGAACTAATTTCATTTCGAAATTTTTCTCAGCTACTTGCAAATTGTCAGGGATTAAAAAATTGCATATTACGCCTTACCATCCACAAGCAAATGGTTCATTAGAGAGAAGCCACAGACCTTTAGCAGAATATTTGCGTAGCTTTGCGAAAGAAGACGGGTCGAATTGGGATCAATGGTTAACTGCAGCTATGCATGTTCATAACCACACACCCCACATTACGACGAAGCAAACTCCATTCCGTACTTTGTTTGGTTTCGATACAGAAATGCCGACTAACCTAAAAAGGAAGTGTAGTCCGGTATATAATGCCGAAGATCCAAATAAAGTGTTGAAATTTCTAATACAAAGGGCTCACGAAATCGTGAGAAAGAATCAGAATTTAGCAAAACAGGTAGTTAAAAAGGCAGTACGATAACAAACTAAATTTAGTAGAATTTAAAGTAGGAGATAATGTACTAATTAAGAATCAAACTAGGAAAAATAAGTTTTCTCCCATATGGATAGGGCCATATAAAGTAGTAGGAATTAAAAGTCCAATTACGACAGTGTTAAATATTAAGGGAAAGGAAAAGCCATTCCACAATAACTTACTTAAGTTATATAGTAGCAATTAAATAGGAAAATAGAATTAACTAGATAATTATATAGGAATCAGAATCACTTAAACTAAGAAAATAGGTTTAGGGGTAAATTAAATAAAGTAGTCATAAATTAAAGTAAATTAATCACAATAGGCACCTTATTAGGAGTAGGATAGAATAAATATATATAAAATAGGCTTGACAGGATTTATTATAGGATAATATGAAAATAACATTTTTAAGTTTATTACTAATAATTTACTACTATTAATTTTAAATTGATTTCAATCTTACGTTTGAATAACGAGTGAAATTCAACAAAATTCAAAACGAAGGTCACAAAGAAAATCAGAATAACGTTTCAATAAGCAACAATTTGTTTATATAAGCGTAAAAATATAAGAAAAGAAAACTTATATAGTGATAAAATAACTTCGTACTTAATATTTGAGCCATTTCTTTTGTAAATTTGGAATTGAACTTTTTAGATTGTAGTTATTTGAATTGGTAATATACGGTATGTGAAAAATAGCTGTTTCCGTTTTAAATAAACAGCCACTACTATTGCATTTGCATTTATTATAGGAATAAATGCACATGAAATTTATGCATAAGGAGTTAGTTTATGCATAACCATAATTTACACATGATAACTATATCTGGTTGCAATCGTTGCAATAGAAAATGTAAATAAATCTAAAATAAGAAAGATCTTTGTTTCTTATAAATATTCTTACGAAAATATAAACATATCATATAAAATGTAGTACATAAATATTCAATGTAAAATATTAACGAATTCGCGGTAACAACAAACAAAACATAAGCAAGAATTGAGCGATTAACGCAAAAGCAGGTGTAAAAGTAGAACAACTGAACGCAAGCACAATGCAGCGTCAGTTTAAAACAACACGAAGTAAGACAAAAAATTATTATATACCTACGTTATATACATACATATGTAAACATATGAAAATATATAAAGAAATAGAAACACTTACAGTACAACTAATAATATTTTAAAGCAAATATGTACAGTTAAATAATGAAAAAAAGGCATAAGAAAAGAAAAGAAATAAGAAACTTAAAAGGAACAAAGAATATAATTATAATAAAATTAGGAAGAGAATTGTACTTAAAATCCTAAATATTAAAGTAAAAACGGAATATATTAAGATACTTGTACAAAAATTTTTTTTCAAGATATATATTTATAACGTAACAAATCATATTCAACTAGAATAACGTCGATTGTGTTGAGTTAAGTAAATATTAGAAATTATGTAAGGGAATTCAATGAAGATAAATATTGTTAACTACTTAATATTCCTAAATTAATATAATACAAGCTACGAAAATGACTTCAAATCTGTATAATTGCGAACAAATTAAATAAGAATATATTGTAAAAGAGCGAAAAAGAATATAGATAAAAATTAATAGTACTTGTAATAACGTTTAAAAGAAGAATCCAGCATGCAGAGAAGCTGACCTGAATATCGATGTACACCCAACACAACAGCGAAAGTGCAACGTGACACCACAATATGTCGACAACAGGGCGACGATAAGCGCCCAGTCAACTCGAAGAGGGAAGGGTAGCTGGAACAGCTGATCAGTGTAGCGACTACAACCATCGCAACCAAAGATGGAATAGTTGCAAACAAGCAAACCAATACAACAAGGCAACAACAGACAACAAACACGAAATTACCTTCCAAGAGGTCTAACAACATAACCAGAAGATAGTCGCTGAAGAAAAATAGCCAATCGTCAGTATTATGAGTCCATAGTACGGCAACATATTCAGTGATGACAGCTTTGCAATTAATGCCTGCGAGTGAACTGCTTGCCTTTTAAGCGGAAGTCCACGTTTAAGCGAAAGTTACGTCACGCGTATGCGACAGCAAAATCACGACCCAATAGCAACAAGTAGACAAGACGCTAATGCAGCCAGATGTTCGCCAGTTGAATTTACGGCGACATTTTGAAATTTACGGTTTTATTACGTCTACAACTTACCTTGAGTGGCAGCGATCTAAAAACGCATCACCACTAGCTACAAGCAAAGATATTGAAGACGATGAAGCAAGACGTTAAAACGATGATTCCGGAAACATCTCAACCATCCACTACAGTTCAAGCAAACAACAATTGATCCCAATTGTGGGACAACCGACACTATAACCAACGAACAACCGAATAGTACCAGCAGAACAACGGGAACTAAGGTCGATAGCTAACAACGGCCGTTCCGAGTATAGTCACTACAACACAGCAACAACCACTCCAGCTACCCAGCAGCAACAAAATTCCCACAACACACCGAGAAGAATACATCGATGCAACGGGGTGTACATCAACAACAACGTCAACAGTAACATCAACAGTTACATTAACAACAACATCAACAGCTACGTCAAGGTCAACACCAACATGAAATCATCATCAGCCTACACACAGACGACACCGAAGAAGTGCAGTTACGATATTATTGTATTATTATTGTAATTGCTTCTATTGTAATTATGGTTAACAATTAATTGTATTCTAATTATTACTAATAATTAATCATTATTGACATGACACATAAGATATTCACAAAGAAAGAAAACCACAACCATACATAAGTATACACTAAGTAAAGACAGAATAAGCATACGCGCACCCACAATTCAACAAAAATGTACAAGAAAAATTTAATATCGTTTTACGATAATAAATTTTTCTTCCCCTAGGGTGGAGGGATGTTGTAGGTCAGAATCATTGCTCTGGTAATAACAACGCTTAACGTTGCTATCACCACATACTTTTCGGCCCAGTAGTTAATAATGCACAAAATGCATACTTCTAGACCATTCTTTATTAATTGCGAAGCTCGAAAGTACAAGTGAATCACACACCACTGTGGCCTAGATAAAAGCCGAACTTGATCGCATTCCAATAAGTGGAGCAGCGCGCGAACTTGATCGTATTCCAAATTTGCAATGAGTGTCAAAATTAATTCTTGAGAGAATTGCAAAACGATGTGGAAATGATTCTGTCCAACAACGAATCTCAGTATGTTTGTCTATTCTATTCATCTATTTCATGCGTCTGTACATACATACATACATATGTTTTAATATTCAATATCCAATTCAATTTATTCGTCTATGATATAGTATTTTACAGACTAAGCTTAAAAATCTGAAAGTAAGAGCCTAAAAGCAGTACTGTAAAACATTACTCGAGGCATACATAGATCGACATTATCAGCATTATAAATTTTATTTAAGGCAACTAAGGCTCTAATAATGGGCTCATTAATTGCGTAATTCGTTCTACAACTAGGAATATGGAAGAATTGGAAATGTCTTAAACTTCTACAAGGAATATTTAAGGGAAATAGCCTTTAAAAGAGAACTGCAGTCCACTATTCCATTAATCAAGTCAAATATGAGCATAATACCCGCATGCAATATTCGCACTTCAAGTGGTTGAATGCCCAAGAGAAGGCAACGAGATCTGTAAGTTAGAGACGGACTAGGAAATAAAGTTCTCAAAGTGAATTTAAGAAATTTACGTTGTATTCTTTCAATACGATTGATATGAACAGAATAATATGGATTCCATACTAAAGAAGCATATTCAACATGCGATATAACGAAAGCAATAAATAAGCGCTTCAAAGTAAAACGATCACTGAATTCAAGGCTATTACGTTTAATAAAAGCTAACAACGAATACGCCTTAATCACGAATCTATTAACATGACCAATAAAGGAAAATTTCGAATCGAATAAAATACCCAAGTCGCGAATTTCAGTTACTGAACTTAACGTATTGTGACCAAATGAATACGAAAAAGATGTAGGCAACCGAATCTTGTGGTATGTAATATAGGAACATTTATCAAGGTTTAGAACCAATTTATTAGTTACACACCAGTTGTAGAGATTATTAAAGTCAGACTGAAGGATAATACTATCATTAAAAGATTTAATTTTATAGAAAACTTTCGTCAGCAAATAATAGAAATTTAACAGATTTGAAACAAGACGATATATCATTAATAAAAAGCAAACAGAAAAGTGGGCCAAGAATACTACCTTGAGGCATACCTGAAGAAGCAACATAAGAAAAGGAAATTACATTTTGAACTTTGACATAAGACACTCTATTCACGAGGTATGAAGACAGCCACTTCAAGAACGAAGAATGGAAACCCATTTTAGACAACTTCAAAATAAGTATGGAGTGTGATATCTTATCAAATGCCTTTGACATGTCCGAATAAACGACATCCACCTGAGAAAACTCCTGAAAAGCACTGATACAATAATTGGTAAAGACACTAAGATTACTCGTAGTCGACCTTACCGTGACAAAACCATGCTGAGACTGACAAATCAAAGATTTTATTAAAAAACTAGCTACCCGGCAGACTTCGTACTGCCTAATCGATAAATAAAAGACCTAAAATAATAATAAAAAATAATAAATAATAAAAAATAATCTTAAAACAAACAAAACTAATCCGTATTTAATAAAGAATTTTTTGAATGAAGCATGAAGTTTTATCATTATTTTCGACACATCATGTTGCTTAATTACAAAATAGAGTTTTCCTGAAATACTGGCTATTTATAAGGTTTAAATTTGATATTGTCAGACACACACTGTTATGATACAGTCTGTTAATCAATTTAAAGCTTTATCATAAACTATATTTTTTGTTTTGTTTTGTGGTGCGTAAATAAACAAAGAAGACGGTTTTCCGACGCGCGAACACGCGACGTATAATTGTCCATGCGCGAAACAGGAAAACTCCAAGTTGATTCCGCAAACTTCTAACGACTGTCCTTGCGATTTATTTATGGTCATCGCAAAGGCCAGACGTACTGGAAATTGTAAGTGTTTAACGGATTGTCGAATGGTAAATCCGTTGAAATCATCGGTATCTGCGGGATCAAGACATCCTCTCCTTTGTATTTCCCTTTCATGATTGTTGCCTCAATGACGTTATTCATCAGCTTTTTCACAGCCAGTCTTGTTCCATTGCACAGTCGAGGTTGATTAATTTTACGCAGCATGATGACAACTGACCCTACTTTTAACTGCAAATTGTGAGGTGGTAACCCTCATTTTAAAAACTCCGTGGGATAGTTGACTACGTCATCCTGGTTCACAACGGTGTCGACTGATTTGAAGGAAACCAACTGTCCTGGAAGATAATTCTGAATGGTCGCATTGAGATCCTCGACATCTTTATTTTTCGCCGCCAATATTGCTCGTTCACCCAGCCAATTATGGTTATTGAACTTTTGCGCTATATCTGGGAAAACACGCTGAATAAGCTCCTCTTTTGAGTCTGTGATGTGAGAGAAATCTGTGAGTAATGTGATGAATCCGCTCGAGGAGTCCACTGCAACTTTATTATTTCCAATGTCTAACAACTGCTTCGCAAACATATTTGCAGTTTCATCTTGTTGCAAAAATACTCGCATGTTAATTGTTAATTGGAGTGTCTTTACATACTGCCACAAATTCGATGATTTTAGGCATGCATGTAGTTCATCAGCAACAGTTGATAGGGAATAACTGGAAGAGTCTGACGAAAATCACCTGACAACAGAATCATGGCCCCACCAAAAATATTTTGGTGATTTGCATGTTTAATGATAATTTCAAGGCAGAATGTGCAGTTCGCCCGCCTTCTAGCGGAGTCGCAGCTATTCCAGATGAAGCCAACGCTAGAGCAACATCATTTCGCGATCTGATCCTCGCCAAAAGCAATGAAATTAAGAACATTTTTCCGGTTCCTCCGGGAGCATCAAGGAAATAAATTCCACCAGATCCACTGTTCACAGCTTCTATCAAAGTGTTGTACGCAATTCTTTGTTGTTGATTTAATTGTGGAACATTTGTACGAACTGTTTCGGCCAATGCTTCAATGCCGTACTGTTGTTCTCTTTACAACTCGTGGTTTAATGCATCGTGCATATGAGGATTTGGTGCTGTCATTCCCAAACACGACAATACTTTATTTGCCATCAATAAACACATATCTTCTATCATGATCATGATCAATGTCTTATTGTAAATTTCTGCAGTCATTTGTAGTGTAGGATTCAAAGTTTGACGGCGCACACGATGCAAAACATCCTCAGACATGTCATCTCTATACTTAACCCACAAATCTTTTGGATTCGAGGGGAAACATGTCGATATGATAATCGCTAAGAATGTACGAATTTGATGCGGCGATGAAGATATTACGGAATCCTTGAACGTATCATCCCAGTGCGAATCGTTCTCAAGTAAATGTAATAGTTGACATGTCTCACGGTAAGTCGCACACAGCTGTCCATTAACTGTTCTCAGTTGTTTAAACGATGTCGGACCACGAACATTCAGCAACAGCAAGCGCAAATAATAACATTCATCGTTATTTGGATGTACTGTGTAGATGCGACCCAGAGCGTCTAAAGCAAATACATTTGGATGTCCTTCAACTGGTGTTCCTTGTTTTCGACGCTGAAACGATTTCGATGATGCATTCCATGTGTAATATCGTGGCATGTCAGCATACAGCAAAGTGCGAGCAAAATCATCAGTTTGACAGACTGTGAAGAAACTTGTTAATGTTGTCGACGCTGGACGTGCCGCTCTGTCTGCCGCGTTCGATTCATTAAAATAAACTCTTCCACCATTTTCTAAATGGACTGCCAAATGGACTACTTTAGGGTGTCTTTCATGGATCGCAAATGATAAGATACGCCAAATTGCTTCGTTGCTACTTACATAGCGACCCATCTGGTACTGTGATACTTCATCATTTGCATTGGTTACAGCGAAGACACCCATATCGCTACCTTTGTTAACATATTTACATATGTACTTTATCGACTTAACAGAGTTACAATATTCCACATTGATGTGAGTCTCAAAAGCTTTGGACAATATTGGCTATACTCGCCACAATCCAACGATTGTCTACATCAACATTTTGTCCTCTTACCTTCACAACTACCAATCGCCCATTGTCCGCAACTGATCGCCGACGATACAATGGGTATCCATAATTTCCCGTTATGGTTTCAGCAAGCAGGTCTCTTGGGTATCGCTTGGAACACTTCCCGTCGACCATACAGGGTGAATCGTAGTTGAAAAGTCCGCAAGTCCTCAAGTCTCATGTATATTGTGTTTGGTAACTACAGCATGCAATTTTCGGTCAACTATTTCATCTGCAATTTCAGCTGAAATTATGGAATCAATCTCATCTGGCCTTATTTTGTCCACTAACCAGACTAATATGTGCTCATGTGGCAATCCACGCTTTTGCCATTCTACAGAGTACATCCAACAACGGAAATGTCAGTCATATGAAATGTCAGTCAGAATATGAAATGTCAGTCATAGCATGTTATATAGCATTTTATTAAGCATAGCAAACGTTACAGAGTGTAAATGGGAAAAAGAAAAGGGCTGTTTTTAGGGTTTTCCCGGCAATTATTCGAATTTTTCTCACCGTTTAAACCTTCCCTAGACCTCCATGAACATTTTAAGACCAACATAAGATAAATCCGTTCAACCGTTCTCGAGTTTTAGCGAGACTAACGAACAGCATTTGATTTTTATATATATAGACTAGCTACCCGGCAGACTTCGTACTGCCTAATCGATAAATAAAAGACCTAAAATAATAATAAAAAATAATAAATAATAAAAAATAATCTTAAAACAAACAAAACTAATCCGTATTTAATAAAGAATTTTTTGAATGAAGCATGAAGTTTTATCATTATTTTCGACACATCATGTTGCTTAATTAAAAAATAGAGTTTTCCTGAAATACTGGCTATTTATAAGGTTTAAATTTGATATTGTCAGACACACACTGTTATGATACAGTCTGTTAATCAATTTAAAGCTTTATCATAAACTATATTTTTTGTTTTGTTTTGTGGTGCGTAAATAAACAAAGAAGACGGTTTTCCGACGCGCGAACACGCGACGTATAATTGTCCATGCGCGAAACAGGAAAACTCCAAGTTGATTCCGCAAACTTCTAACGACTGTCCTTGCGATTTATTTATGGTCATCGCAAAGGCCAGACGTACTGGAAATTGTAAGTGTTTAACGGATTGTCGAATGGTAAATCCGTTGAAATCATCGGTATCCGCGGGATCAAGACATCCTCTCCTTTGTATTTCCCTTTCATGATTGTTGCCTCAATGACGTTATTCATCAGCTTTTTCACAGCCAGTCTTGTTCCATTGCACAGTCGAGGTTGATTAATGTTACGCAGCATGATGACAACTGACCCTACTTTTAACTGCAAATTGTGAGGTGGTAACCCAGACAATTCCAGTGAATTTAAAAACTCCGTGGGATAGTTGACTACGTCATCCTGGTTCACAACGGTGTCGACTGATTTGAAGGAAACCAACTGTCCTGGAAGATAATTCTGAATGGTCGCATTGAGATCCTCGACATCTTTATTTTTCGCCGCCAATATTGCTCGTTCACCCAGCCAATTATGGTTATTGAACTTTTGCGCTATATCTGGGAAAACACGCTGAATAAGCTCCTCTTTTGAGTCTGTGATGTGAGAGAAATCTGTGGGCAACTTTATTATTTCCAATGTCTAACAACTGCTTCGCAAACATATTTGCAGTTTCATCTTGTTGCAAAAATACTCGCATGTTAATTGTTAATTGGAGTGTCTTTACATACTGCCACAAATTCGATGATTTTAGGCATGCATGTAGTTCATCAGCAACAGTTGATAGGGGAATAACTGGAAGAGTCTGACGAAAATCACCTGACAACAGAATCATGGCCCCACCAAAAATATTTTGGTGATTTGCATGTTTAATGATAATTTCAAGGCAAAATGTGCAGTTCGCCCGCCTTCTAGCAGAGTCGCAGCTATTCCAGATGAAGCCAACGCTAGAGCAACATCATTTCGCGATCTGATCCTCGCCAAAAGCAATGAAATTAAGAACGTTTTTCCGGTTCCTCCGGGAGCATCAAGGAAATAAATTCCACCAGATCCACTGTTCACAGCTTCTATCAAAGTGTTGTACGCAATTCTTTGTTGTTGATTTAATTGTGGAACATTTGTACGAACTGTTTCGGCCAATGCTTCAATCTCGTACTGTTGTTCTCTTTGCAACTCGTGGTTTAATGCATCGTGCATATGAGGATTTGGTGCTGTCATTCCCAAACACGACAATACTTTATTTGCCATCAATAAACACATATCTTCTATCATGATCATGATCAATGTCTTATTGTAAATTTCTGCAGTCATTTGTAGTGTAGGATTCAAGGTTTGACGGCGCACACGATGCAAAACATCCTCAGACATGTCATCTCTATGCTTAACCCACAAATCTTTTGGATTCGAGGGGAAACATGTCGATATGATAATCGCTAAGAATGTACGAATTTGATGCGGCGATGAAGATATTACGGAATCCTTGAACGTATCATCCCAGTGCGAATCGTTCTCAAGTAAATGTAATAGTTGACATGTCTCACGGTAAGTCGCACACAGCTGTCCATTAACTGTTCTCAGTTGTTTAAACGATGTCGGACCACGAACATTCAGCAACAGCAAGCGCAAATAATAACATTCATCGTTATTTGGATGTACTGTGTAGATGCGACCCAGAGCGTCTAAAGCAAATACATTTGGATGTCCTTCAACTGGTGTTCCTTGTTTTCGACGCTGAAACGATTTCGATGATGCATTCCATGTGTAATATCGTGGCATGTCAGCATACAGCAAAGTGCGAGCAAAATCATCAGTTTGACAGACTGTGAAGAAACTTGTTAATGTTGTCGACGCTGGACGTGCCGCTCTGTCTGCCGCGTTCGATTCATTAAAATAAACTCTTCCACCATTTTCTAAATGGACTGCCAAATGGACTACTGTAGGGTGTCTTTCATGGATCGCAAATGAAAAGATACGCCAAATTGCTTCGTTGCTACTTACATAGCGACCCATCTGGTACTGTGATACTTCATCATTTGCATTGGTTACAGCGAAGACAGCCATATCGCTACCTTTGTTAACATATTTACATATGTACTTTATCGACTTAACAGAGTTACAATATTCCACATTGATGTGCAAAAGCTTTGGACAATATTGGCTATACTCGCCACAATCCAACGATTGTCTACATCAACATTTTGTCCTCTTACCTTCACAACTACCAATCGCCCATTGTCCGCAACTGATCGCCGACGATACAATGGGTATCCATAATTTCCCGTTATGGTTTCAGCAAGCAGGTCTCTTGGGTATCGCTTGGAACACTTCCCGTCGACCATACAGGGTGAATCGTAGTTGAAAAGTCCGCAAGTCTCGTGTATATTGTGTTTGGTAACTACAGCATGCAATTTTCAATCAACTGTTTCATCTGCAATTTCAGCTGAAATTATGGAATCAATCTCATCTGGCCTTATTTTGTCCACTAACCAGACTAATATGTGCTCATGTGGCAATCCACGCTTTTGCCATTCTACAGAGTACATCCAACAACGGAAATGTCAGTCATATGAAATGTCAGTCAGAATATGAAATGTCAGTCATAGCATGTTATATAGCATTTTATTAAGCATAGCAAACGTTACACAGTGTAAATGGGAAAAAGAAAAGGGCTGTTTTTAGGGTTTTCCCGGCAATTATTCGAATTTTTCTCACCGTTTAAACCTTCCCTAGACCTCCATGAACATTTTAAGACCAACATTAGATAAATCCGTTCAACCGTTCTCGAGTTTTAGCGAGACTAACGAACAGCATTTGATTTTTATATATATAGATAAATAGATAAATTTTTAATTTGACGATCTTCTCAAAAACTTTGGAAATGTTAGATAATTTAGAAATCGGTCTATAGTTAATTATGGCGTGTTTGTTACCTGCTTTAAAAATGGGTAAAACTTGAGATATTTTCCATTTATCAATGAAATAAAAAGAATTTAAATAAAGGTTGAAAATGATTGTTAAAGATAGATATAATATTTTTTAGAATAAAGGCACTAATGCCATCAAAATAAAGATTGTAAGAGGTTTGTAATGAAGAAATTCCACTGATAACATCACCGTTACTTAAAGTTAAGTTACCAAAATTTAATAGAGGTAAAATATAATAGTGGTAAAATAAATAAATAAAATAACAAAGAGTGGACAGATTGAGTAATACTTGGATCAAAATTAGATTGAAAATATGTATCGAAGAGATTTGCCGTGTCTTGAAGTGTGCAAGAGGTAATAGTATTTAAAAAGGTTGAAATAGGTATATCAGTACAGCCTTTTTTGATTTTATGTAATTCCAAAAAGACTTGGGATTAAATTTAATTTTAGATTCAATACCCAAAACATTTTGCTTATAAAGAAATTTATTGAGAAAATTGAATTCACGATTATAATGGAGATACTTCAACTTGTAAACTGGATCATTAGTGCCACTAAATTTATTCTGAAATTTATTGCGAAGATTCTTTAATCTTTTTAAACCTCTGGTGTACCAGGGCAACTTATGAAGAACTTTTTTAAATGGAATAGTGTTTGATAAAATATTATTAATTTCACTCAAAAAAATATCATAGCAATTTGAAACAAGCTGATCAAAAAACAAAGAAGGCCAGTCAATGACGTCAATGAGATCATTAATTTAATCAAAATTATAATTTTTATAATTAAAGATATTATTATTGCCATGATTAATAGGGTGAAATTAATATAAACCAATATGAAAAACTAGTGCTGAATGATGGATGTTCGAGGGAGAAATTGGTGTCAAATATTCACAAAGACTAAAACTAATAAACTTAGTAATAAAAATTAGATCTAACATTTTGTTTAACTTATTAAATATAGAATTCATTTACATAAGATCAAAACAATAAAAATTATCAACTAGGTTAATTTCAAATTCCTTATTAACATTAGTAGGAATGAAATCACCACCATAAGATGTAGGAATCCAAGACAGTGAACTCAGGTTAAAATCACCAGTAAAAACTATTGATGACAAGCTTTCAAGTATATCCACATGAGCATTATAGATTTCTGGGTACTATTAGGCGGTATGTAAATAGCACATACATACGTACAATTTACCTCGCAGTAAATGAACAGTAACACGTAAATTATCCAATAATCCATTCAGATCGTCGATAGGGTACAGTGATGAATTTAAAACCTTAGAAATAGCAATTAGGACTCCACCACCTCTGGAACAATTAGTTCTTTGTAAATTACGATCCTTCCGGTACAGTAAAGATCTCAACATATTTCGTCATCATAGAAGTCTTCATTTAACCAAGTTTCAGCCAAAATTATAATATCTCTATTGCAACCAGAGCAATAGAACCGAACATCAGAAACTTTAGTACGCATACCAGACATATTTTGGTAGTATAGGGTTCTCCAATAAGAGGTGTAATTTTGAATAGCCCGCTATTCCGGTAGCTGTCACTTTTGAAGCTGTTATTTTTGACATTTGACAAGTAGAAACTACGCCATTACTAATGCCAACTACTAAATGGAACGATATACGCTGCAACAACGCATTAAAATTTCAACAAGACGGCGCTACGTGTCACACAAGCAACGAAACCATTGATCTTTTACGGGTAAAGTTTGGTGGCCATTTGGCTGATGTTTTTCATTATTAACGGCATACGAAATAATGCTTTATTACGAAATAAACATGCGATAATTTATCTCAAAAAATGGCATTTTTCTTTGAATATCAAAATTACACCTCTTATTGAAAAACCTCTTATTTATTATCTTAATTTATTGTTGCCTCTATGAAGCAGCATACTACGTAGCCCATGGTGGAATGGGCAGCACATGTGTGTAGTGCATTCCACTTATGTGTTATATATGTTTAAATTTCAATGCGTTATTGCAGCGTGTATCGTTCCATTTTTAGTAATGGCGTAGTTTCTACTTGTTAAATGTCAAAAATAACAGCTTCAAAAGTGACAGCTGCCGAAATAGCGGGCTATTCAACATTACACCTCTTATTGGAAAACCCTATAGAATGTAATTTTAGGATCATTATTAAACCTCTGAGCAAACTTTTCGGTTAGTCCAGATTCACCACTTCTGATTTTTGAATAAAACAAAAAGGCGTATTCGAATACTTTTCTGCCACATTGATGAGTTGCATATCTCATCATAATAGCGTTCATAAATTCCTAATTTAAAACTTACCTTTAATAGTTTAGAAGAGTCAGCATCTCTTTTCACTAAACTATAGCAAACTAAATGCTTTTTATCGACATTACAATTATTTGTAATGTGAGAGATTATGTTTTCCGAGGTGACCGATGGCTTAAAATAGGAAATATGTAGCCACTTTTTGCCTTCAACAACATCAAGTTCCATCGATTCATTCGTACCAATTAATTTGCGTGTTTGCTTCCCTCGATTATTTTTTTTACAAATAGTTACCCAGTCATGAGATGCAGTAGGGCCAAGCGGAGCAGAATTTTTTAAGTTATTCTGAGTAGTGTTTCCATCAACAGTAGTTAAATTAGCTATTTGCGAATATGTTGGCGACGAAGAAAAAACATCAGCAGCCTTATTGAGAGACGAAGTTGAAGAATGAACAGCAGCAACAACGGGAACCGCAGCGGCCGCAGCAGCAGAGCCAGATGTCGCACAGTGGACTATCGATTCGAAGCCGCGGCCAAAAGTCAAAAAAGTCGCTCCGAGTTTTTGAAAAATTTGGTATGCAATTTTGTTTATAATAGTTCAATACCTAAGGAGCCAAAATATCTCGGTCGGAAACCTTCGTGAATACTTTTGGTGGGCGATCAAATATGAACCTTTTTTCCATTCTCTAAACAGTTGTATTATTTCAGTTTTTTTGCCAAAATTCAAATGACTATATCGCAAAAAGTCAACATAACTCAATGAATTAAGTAGTTTCTGAAAGGTCATTTAATTATCTATAGGAAAAATATAACAGCAACTTTGTGCCTTGAATCTAAGTATTTTTCGGTAATTTTTGAAAAAAACGTTAATTTTTATATATATTTTAACTTTGGGAGATTATAAGTCTTAGCGCTTATAAATGCTTATCCTGTAGTTTATTGTTTTTGAAACTATGAAGTGTTATAAACAAATGCCCCAAACATACATGACCCGCCCGGACCCGCCGGAACCGTTTTTTTTTCGTTTGAAAATTTTACCTACCTGTTTTGTGGATATTCCTGAGACCTGTGATTTTAGGAAGGGGTGTATTTTCTTACTTGTTTGATCGATTTTTTCATGGAATAGGGTTTATTTCCTTATCTGAATTATTTAATTTTATTATAGTGAAGTTTCTAAGGTAGTAATCGTTTTTTATTATTTACCTATTAAGTAAATCATCACTTTAAGGAATTCATCATTCAGGTATGAGGACTAATAAAATTCCGGTAGCCTTAATATCATCTCATCGACTCAAAGTTCTATAAAAGGTATGTTTTCTGTCTGCATGTATCATTGTTGAAAACATTTTCTGATAGAGACGTCATAAGAAAAAAAAAAAATATGAAAATATCTGTTACTTACTCTTTTCTTGCTGATCTCCACTTGACAAAAAAATTAAACGTGGACGACATAATTGGAGAAATAACTGGAGACAAAATTTTGAGTGGGAACACTATGAAAAAATTGAGAAATAGAATACAGACATTTCTAAAGAACCTGAAAGGTTATTATAAAAATTGCACCTACTCCAAAAGTAAAATGTATAATAAATACCAGGACCAGGCGGAGATAGCAAATGATATCGGAAGACCAGAAGCATCATTTGAAGACTGTTCCGATCGGACGAAAAGAAGAAAAATAAAGGAAATAACAATAACTTTTGGAGCGGACATGGTATCAAGAGCACATCTTCAGCAACTCAGAGGAGAAAAGAAATATGTGGAAGCTTCCATAGTCGAAAGAGCTTGACATGCTAGTCCAAATCGACTGAGAAGGGTTCTCAACTTCTTCCCAAGTCCTAACCAAGTGCAAGATGATAACAAAGAAGCTAATCGATTCTCCCCGGATGCAGCGTTGGCTATTTATATTGATGCAAAAATGTCAAAACACCAATATAAATTAATAAGGACCAGTGCTATGGAAATTGGAGTGAACTGCCATCCAGCTTACGAACATATTCTTACTGCGAAGGATCGATGTATACCACATCGATGTATACCATGTACTTCATTTATACCGATGTCTAAATGAAGGCAGCATAACAACAATATCAGCAGAAGTCAGTTTACAAGCATTGTTGGATCACACTTCAGAGCTTATTTTGGAGACCCTTTCAGAAGATTTCGTTAAGCACAGCAGCGGAAAACTACTGATGCTGTCTAAATGGGGTTGTGATGGGTCATCTGGACAAAGTGAATACAAGTAAGGCATTGATGAAGGTATTACTGACGCCGATATGTTTATGGTCTCTCTTGTAACTTTGCGATTATACGACACTTCTCCTGCAATAGTCGACAAGCCATCCACATCTTCAGCAAATGTGTTACAACTATCGGAAAATTTGTGGAAAAACCCATCCCCATCGACTCAAATGATGGCAATACAGCTAGAAGATTTTTTGCAGACCCGAATTCTACTTCCCGAATTACGGGAGTTGATTTAAATTTAATAATTAACTTAAAAACAATTTTACAAGTGATAAGTAGTAATCGAGAAATAAATGCTTTGAAGTTTGAGGATTTACCAATGAGGATTAGTTAGAATGCTCTTCATTTCTTCTGATCCTTACATTTCGTCTTTGAGAAAAAATTTATTAAGACAACAATACCTCGAGATAGAGAAGCTGAAGAACTTCTAATGAAACACAGACGAATATTTTTTTGGAAATAAATAAGTATCTGTTTTTGTAAATTGTATTTGTGTTATAAAATATGTAATAATTTATGTAAAAATATTCCTATATTTAAATTTTTTAAATAAATAAATGATCATAAAAATGAAAAAATACCTGGTGTTCTTATTTTAGCAATGTTTACATACGACTATGTTTCTTTTTCATACTAAAAGCACGCAATTTTAAGTATTGTGATATTTTTTCGTCGAAATTGAGTATACCAAAAATTTAAATTGTTATACTGAAACAATTAGCTTTAAACATTGCATGAATAATACTTAATAATAAAAAAAAGCAAATAAGATAAAAAGGTTATTTTTTTGACGCGACTTTGATTGAACGCGACTGACGTGTCGAAATTGTTTAAAAACATAAAAAAAATACCTAGATATTTCGTACTTAGATTAGCGTAAAGATACATGTTTATTCTTTCATTTGCAAAAAACCGCATTCAAATACCTTAATCTGATCAAAAGTTACAGATTTTTGACCGCCACTAAGTCGAAAGCTGCAATTCTAGTCCACTGTGCGTCGAAGGCAAAACCGGTTTCTGGCGATTTCTTGCAATTTTGATGCAACAGCATTCGTCTGCGGAACTGTATACGAAGCTTGAGATAATTTGCTTTCAAGTTGTAATAATTTTTTAGTTAGTAAGTCAATTTTATTTTCTAAAATTACATAATTGTCAAAGGCTTGTGCCGATGTTACTCTACAGCCAGGACACAAGAAAATAACACCTTGAGACTTTAGCAATACTTCATGAGAATTATCATCAATGTTTACACACTTTCTGTAAAAATTGCATTTACAAAATTTGCAAGTAATTTCAATGTTATTTAAAATTTTTACCGCACAAATAGAAACCCTCATTTGCCAACATGTAAAATGTTATTCATTTTAGTGTCATAATCACTTTTTTCCTTATCAACTATCGTGTTACCCTTATCCACGTTTAATATTATTAGGTTTTCATTGCATATGTAATACATATTAAAGCCCTTATAAACGATAAAAGCTCTTTCCGTTTAACACCCGTTTTGTTTTGTGCTTTTCGTATTTTGTTGGTATTTTGTTTGTTAGTAACGTCAAAACTACGAAAAGCACAAAACAAAACGGGTGTTAAACGGAAAGATCGTTTGTCGTTTATAAGGGCGTAAATGTACCAACAAAATAACGAATAAATGACAAGACTGATTGTGCACAAATCTACAGACACACTATTAAGAAATTAAAAAAAACTGTAAAACAATTACTCTTCTTTGAAAACAATTTACTTTATGTATAACATATTCTAGACGCGCTAGTTAGTTGCACCATGATCAGTGTCAAAAAATTCTGCCTGAAGACGGACATCAGCGGTATCCGAAATATTGCAAGAAAACACAAAAATGTTTCTCATAAAATATGAAAAACAAGAACTTCAGTTTTTATATAATATTTTTCTTCTTAAGTTTTTTGGTTTTTTAACGAGACCTAGAGCTTAACAAAAAGTATAAACTACATCACGTGTGGAATAAATATAAAATATAGGTCAAAGAATAAAACTAAACATAAAATCGCAAAAATAATTTGATACGCTTAATATTACGCAACAAATGAAAGGGAAAAAACGCATGTGAACGACCAGAAATAAACCAGGGTTAGGAACCAATGGTTGCTTGGTTCTTCACCAAGAAGTTGCCACAATGAACACGTGTAGGATTTAGAACTTGTTAATTTGTTAAATGTTAAATTTAATTAACATTTATTCTAATTTAAAATAAAATTGATTAAAATATTTAATGATTATTTAGATTTTCTTATTTAAAACTAATTAATAAATTTTTAATGTTTAGGTTTAGCCAGGGAAAAAAAACTTAATAATTAAAATAAAAAGGAAAAGAATGTAATAAAACAATGCTGTACATATGAATCTATTTATACATACAAGAACTTTAGATATTAATTTCTAGTAATTAATTACTATAGTTATACGTCCTTAATTATATTTTATATTAAAATCCGCTAGAGGTAGACAAATTGTAATTTCTAGGCACAAAAGAGTAAAAATAGATACTACAAATTATGTATATAAGTAAGATAAGAAAATAAATTCTATATTTTTATAAAATCAAAAAAGCTATTATAAAAATATAAAGCTGATGAATAACGTCATTGAGGCAACAATCATGAAAGGGAAATACAAAGGAGAGGATGTCTTGATCCCACGGATACCGATGATTTCAACGGATTTACCATTCGACAATCCGTTAAACACTTACAATTTCCAGTACGTCTGGCCTTTGCGATGACCATAAATAAATCGCAAGGACAGTCGTTAGAAGTTTGTGGAATCAACTTGGAGTTTTCCTGTTTCGCGCATGGACAATTATACGTCGCGTCGTCGTGGAAAGCCGTCTTCTTTGTTTATTTACGCACCACAAAACAAAACAAAAAATATAGTTTATGATAAAGCTTTAAATTGATTAACAGACTGTATCATAACAGTGTGTGTCTGACAATATCAAATTTAAACCTTATAAATAGCCAGTATTTCAGGAAAACTCTATTTTGTAATTAAGCAACATGATGTGTCGAAAATAATGATAAAACTTCATGCTTCATTCAAAAAATTCTTTATTAAATACGGATTAGTTTTGTTTGTTTTAAGATTATTTTTTATTATTTATTATTTTTTATTATTATTTTAGGTCTTTTATTTATCGATTAGGCAGTACGAAGTCTGCCGGGTAGCTAGTCTATATATATAAAAATCAAATGCTGTTCGTTAGTCTCGCTAAAACTCGAGAACGGTTGAACGGATTTATCTTATGTTGGTCTTAAAACGTTCATGGAGGTCTAGGGAAGGTTTAAACGGTGAGAAAAATTCGAATAATTGCCGGGAAAACCCTAAAAACAGCCCTTTTCTTTTTCCCATTTACACTGTGTAACGATATTTGTTACCGGATACAGTTTCTGGTAGAATACCTACTATATCCATGTAAACTTTGTCGAATGGCCGCATTGGTGTATCCGTTAGCACCATGGGCATTTTTGTCAATTTCGAACTTTTGTTCACTTGGCACTTTGGACAGTTTTTAATGAATTCTTTTATTTGTTTTTGCATTCCTGGCCATCTGAATTGTCTCCGGATTCTTAAATACGTTTTCACCGCACCCTGATGTCCTCCCAGTGGTGAATTGTGAAAATCTTTAATCACTGTTTCTATTTGTTTCGAGTCGGACAGCAATGTTGTTGTGTTATTTTCTCCGTTTCCTGGTTCCTCATCATCTTTATTTATTTCTACGGGTGTTCCTTGTTGTTGATCTTGGTTACCTGTTTTTGCTTTTGACCGTGTTTGTACGGCTCCTATTGTTTTGTGTTTCTCCTGTGGAATTCTTAGCGCATCTGCGTTTAAATTTTTCTTTCCTGGCTTATATAGAATTTCGAAGTCGTATTCCGATAATTTATGCCTAAATCTTGCCAGTCTTGAAGTTTGGTCCTTTAAATTGGCTATTCCCTTCAATGGCTGATGGTCAGTAAAAATTTTGAAATGTCTGCCTAGGAGATATGCTCTAAAGTTTTTTGTTGCCCAAACAATCGCTAAGAATTCCTTCTCTATTGTTGAATATCTCTTTTCTGTGTCGCTCAGCGCTCGGCTAGCGAAAGCTATTGGTCTATCTTCGCCTACTTCTCCTTGAGAAAGAACTTCGCCTTCTTCGAAGTTCTTCTTCGAACTTCTTAGCTGTGTTTTCAATAAATTTTCTGTAGTAATTTATTAGTCCAAGAAATGCTTGTACTTCTTTTCTATTTCTCGGAACTCCTATGTTCCTTACGCATTCTACCTTTTAGGGATCTGGTAAAGCACCCTTTTCCGAGCATTTGTGCCCTAAATAAACTATTTCATTTCTCAAAAATTTGCATTTCTCTGTATTCAGTTTTAAATTATGTTCCCGTAATTTCTGTAATACTGAACATAATCTTTGTTGGTGTTGTTTCAGATTTCTACCGTATATCACTATGTCATCTAAATAAACAAAACAGTCTATACCTTGTAGGCCTGTTAGGATATGATTCATTATCCTTTGAAATGTTGCCGGGGCAGCTGTTAGCCCAAATGGCATTCGATTGAATTCGAAGTGCCCTAGTCCTGTACTGAACGCTGTTTCTTCCTTATCTCTGTCGTCGATTAAAAATTGGTGATATCCACTTGCAAATCTAGCGTTGTAAAATATCTGCTATGGCCTAATTGCTCTAAAATTTCATCGGAAAACTTGTTTAATCGTTGCTTCATTGAGTTTCCTGTAATCTATTACAAGTCTCCATTTTTTCTCGCCGTCCTTGCCACTTTTCTTGGGCACTAAAAGTAACGGTGAGTTCCACGGTGATGTGCTATGTGTGATTATGCCATCATCTAAAAGTTTGTTCACTTGTTTATTTATTTCCTCCCTATGTATTTAAGGTAATCTGTATTGTTTTCTATTTATGGGCGGCTGATCTGCGCCTGTTGGAATTTCGTGTTTCAATACACTTGTAAACGAGAGTTCGTCTCCGTCTAATAGGAAGACGTCATGAAAAGATTTTACTATTTCCTCTATTGAATTCTTTTCTTCCATATTTAAATTTTCATCTAACTCAATTTCATTGAGCAATTCATTTATTCTTCTTTTGGCATCTATTTTGCCTATGCTATTAATTGACTCAGTACTTTGTATTGTGTACTCGTCGAAGTTTGTGAATTTTGGTTTAAATTCGCTATCTATTTCGTAATCATACTCTGTTGTATTTAATATGGGAGCATAAACCGTATTATCCTTTACATTTACTAATGTATCTCCTATGTAGATTCCTGGATCTATTTCTTCTTTATGATGTGGAGGAAAAGGATAATCAATTAAAACGGTGTTGACTTTTATTTCAGCGAGCCACGCTGTATTAGTTTGGCCACCAAACAAGGCCTTGCTTTGTTTGGCTTTAAGCGAGCCACGCTATGTTTTTAAGATTTGGCCACAAGGCCGAATTTATTATTTGGTTTATCAAGCGAACCCCGCTATATCATGATATATGGCCACAAGGCCGTACTTACTTTAAGCAAGAAAAGAGTCTGCTTCTGGTGCTGGATTTACAATTAATTAATTTATTCTGGCTTTCGCCGTCTTTTTATACATTATTTCTTACATTCTAAACTATTACAATATTATGTTTATATTGCTTACTCCTACTTAATTTTAAAGAAAGCGTCATGCTTTCTTTCTTACGCTAAGTTGCTTTCTTTTCATTGGCCGATATTCGATTTTACGTGTTGAGTGCAATGAGTGTCTTTAGTGCAGTGTCAGAGTCTGACGAAAATCACCTGACAACAGAATCATGGCCCCACCAAAAATATTTTGGTGATTTGCATGTTTAATGATAATTTCAAGGCAGAATGTGCAGTTCGCCCGCCTTCTAGCAGAGTCGCAGCTATTCCAGATGAAGCCAACGCTAGAGCAACATCATTTCGCGATCTGATCCTCGCCAAAAGCAATGAAATTAAGAACATTTTTCCGGTTCCTCCGGGAGCATCAAGGAAATAAATTCCACCAGATCCACTGTTCACAGCTTCTATCAAAGTGTTGTACGCAATTCTTTGTTGTTGATTTAATTGTGGAACATTTGTACGAACTGTTTCGGCCAATGCTTCAATGCCGTACTGTTGTTCTCTTTACAACTCGTGGTTTAATGCATCGTGCATATGAGGATTTGGTGCTGTCATTCCCAAACACGACAATACTTTATTTGCCAACAATAAACACATATCTTCTATCATGATCATGATCAATGTCTTATTGTAAATTTCTGCAGTCATTTGTAGTGTAGGATTCAAGGTTTGACGGCGCACACGATGCAAAACATCCTCAGACATGTCATCTCTATACTTAACCCACAAATCTTTTGGATTCGAGGGGAAACATGTCGATATGATAATCGCTAAGAATGTACGAATTTGATGCGGCGATGAAGATATTACGGAATCCTTGAACGTATCATCCCAGTGCGAATCGTTCTCAAGTAAATGTAATAGTTGACATGTCTCACGGTAAGTCGCACACAGCTGTCCATTAACTGTTCTCAGTTGTTTAAACGATGTCGGACCACGAACATTCACCAACAGCAAGCGCAAATAATAACATTCATCGTTATTTGGATGTACTGTGTAGATGCGACCCAGAGCGTCTAAAGCAAATACATTTGGATGTCCTTCAACTGGTGCTCCTTGTTTTCGACGCTGAAACGATTTCGATGATGCATTCCATGTGTAATATCGTGGCATGTCAGCATACAGCAAAGTGCGAGCAAAATCATCAGTTTGACAGACTGTGAAGAAACTTGTTAATGTTGTCGACGCTGGACGTGCCGCTCTGTCTGCCGCGTTCGATTCATTAAAATAAACTCTTCCACCATTTTCTAAATGGACTGCCAAATGGACTACTGTAGGGTGTCTTTCATGGATCGCAAATGAAAAGATACGCCAAATTGCTTCGTTGCTACTTACATAGCGACCCATCTGGTACTGTGATACTTCATCATTTGCATTGGTTATAGCGAAGACAGCCATATCGCTACCTTTGTTAACATATTTACATATGTACTTTATCGACTTAACAGAGTTACAATATTCCACATTGATGTGCAAAAGCTTTGGACAATATTGGCTATACTCGCCACAATCCAACGATTGTCTACATCAACATTTTGTCCTCTTACCTTCACAACTACCAATCGCCCATTGTCCGCAACTGATCGCCGACGATACAATGGGTATCCATAATTTCCCGTTATGGTTTCAGCAAGCAGGTCTCTTGGGTATCGCTTGGAACACTTCCCGTCGACCATACAGGGTGAATCGTAGTTGAAAAGTCCGCAAGTCTCATGTATATTGTGTTTGGTAACTACAGCATGCAATTTTCAATCAACTGTTTCATCTGCATTTTCAGCTGAAATTATGGAATCAATCTCATCTGGCCTTATTTTGTCCACTAACCAGACTAATATGTGCTCATGTGGCAATCCACGCTTTTGCCATTCTACAGAGTACATCCAACAACGGAAATGTCAGTCATATGAAATGTCAGTCAGAATATGAAATGTCAGTCATAGCATGTTATATAGCATTTTATTAAGCATAGCAAACGTTACACAGTGTAAATGGGAAAAAGAAAAGGGCTGTTTTTAGGGTTTTCCCGGCAATTATTCGAATTTTTCTCACCGTTTAAACCTTCCCTAGACCTCCATGAACATTTTAAGACCAACATAAGATAAATCCGTTCAACCGTTCTCGAGTTTTAGCGAGACTAACGAACAGCATTTGATTTTTATATATATAGATAGATACTCCTGAAAGGACCAGCTGTACAAATGCAAAAAAAAATTCTAAGTTGTGACGAAAGCAATGCGAAGCTTTCAGCAACTATCCACATTAACGATCATCATACGAACGTCAACACGAAGCGAACTACAATGACTCAGATTATCCGGTAGCAAGAGTCCACAATAACGTCACCATACAAGAAATTGTGTCTTCAATGACACCACCAAGATTCATCCGAAATGACAACTGCTATAACGGAAGAAAGATCTGCTAGGATGTAAAAAACATCAACACGAGAGAGAAGCGCAAGTATTCCGATGTGCTGATGAACTGAGTACCGATGGTTAAACAGCGTAATGTAAATTTGTGACTTCAAGGACTTCATCATAGTCATCCAAAACGACATTTTGATTCCAAAAATCCATACATACATACATACAAAACAAAACTTATGTTAGCTAAAAACACCTTAACAGCTAATTGAAATCGAATGAATCGTTGAAAACTAAAATCTCCGAACTACTACTCTACTCTTCATATGTATCTATGATAGCGAGAAGGAAACCAAATAATATCCACGGAGAAGTCAAAGGTGTTATCGTAAATCGGTTGCGACTCCGCGATCAACTTCCAACCAGTTTCGGATGATATGCGATAAAAGTCATCATAAAATAAGAGCAACAGCAGCTACAAACATTTGTTTGTCAACAGCGTCCGTTTGTTTGAAACAGCGTCACCATAGTAAATAGCAGTATCACAACATCGACACAAATACAACAACAGTGGCCCTACAGGTACCAACTCAGCTCAACTGGACTGGGACTGGGCAGAACAACTACAATCAAACAAATTATTTTTTTATTTTATTTCATTTTAAAGTGTGTTGCAAAAAGTTTACAAATATCCTGAGGGTTATCCGCACAGCTACCAAACATTTCCATAGATTTAGAAAAACCACGTGATTTTCTTTTAGAATTTAAAACTCATGTTTCTTAAATTATTAATAAGTCATCGATTATAGCAAGGATATTTGTAGCATCGTCTTCTGACAATAAGCGGCACATATAAATGAATACCTTCATTTACCACGATCTTAAATACATGCTAAACAAATCCCTTGAATAAAGAACTATCCTCCAATTGATCGAACAGAAAAATTCATTGAGATTCAAAATTTGCATTTTTAAAATCATAGTAGCAAGAATTTCCATCTTCACATATATGAGCAAATGTGATGAATTCAAAATTAATTACTAACACTTTATGATGAACAGAATTATTGGCCAGTGGCAGATCGCATTTCGATAATTTGTACTTATAGTCATTTCTAATGAAAACTAAGTCTGAAATTCTGGATATATCATTCATCACATTATTGATCTGAAACAAATTGAACGAATAAAGCGAGTCACAAAAAACCGATTCAGTGTAACATTAAACACTGTAACATTTTCACATTAAAAGGCAGTAAAGAATTTTCGTGTGAACAGAAATTCCAATTAACGGAGCCAAGATTGAAGTCACCAAGCACAATAGGCGTTTGATGGTTACTCAATGAACCGACAATAGACCCAATATTAAAAATATGGTCACTGTATAGATCCAGGCTATTAGCTGGAGGGATAAATTTAAAATAATAATTAATTCATTTTTAATTTCATTTATTTAACTTATTAATTAATTCATTTTTGCTAAGCAAAGGATTTTTTCCAAGAGATATGGCCACGCAAATCTGCTCAATAGAGTCATCACTTCGAGGAAGTTGTACATATCTGCTTACAAAGTCCGCTGAGACAGCAAGCAAGAGACCGCCTCCTCTCGAAACATTAGGACTCAATACACGATCCTTGCGATAAACTTCGTAATGTGAGTCAAATAGTTCACCGGATGAAAAAAGGGACATCAACCATGATTCGACTAGCGCCACAATCTCATAGTCATGCCAGCAGGATGCTTTATACAACTGGCAGGTCTTCGTACGAAGCCCACCCACGTTGTGAAAATAAATTCGATCAGACTGAGATGAGTTGATAGAACAAAGAAATCTTATGTAGCAAATAAACGAACGGTAGTTGTGTGCTGGAATTGCCGTAAGGAAGGACATCGCTATATAAATTGCTTAGAAGACAGCAATCTAATCTTTCCCATCTTTTGAAAGGGACGGATTAGGAAAGACAAAATTGATAACCCATACGATCGAAATCCAGCCAAATACCAAGCCAGTGAAACAACGTTATTTTTTTGCATCTCCAGCCATAGAAAAGAAAATTCATAATGAAATCAGATCAGATGCTAGCAGATGCTAGCCTTAGGGGTTATTGAAAAGGCACCACCCAACTGTTCGTGGTCAAGTTCGGTTGCGATTGTAAATAAAGGGGGAAAATTTCGATAGTGTTTGGACTCGCGTAAGCTAAACAGTGTAACCATTAAAGATGCGTATCCGCTACCAAAAATTAAAGGAATTCTGAGTCGAATGCCCAAGGCATAATTTATAACGTCACTTGACTTAAAACGCGATTTCCGGCAAATCGAGCTGGATACAAATTCTAGAGACAAAACTGCCTTTACAGTCCCAAACCGCCCGATATCGATATAGTATCGATTTAAGGTCATGCCTTTCGGTTTGACTAATGCACCAATGACGATGAGCCGGTTGATGAATCTAATTATTCCTAATGAGCTTCAGGATAAGGTATTTGCACAGAATAAATAAAAATAAAGAGTATACAGAAGTTGCATCTCGGCCTGCGATACCTTTTCACTTTATGGTGCGGTCGGAACAACTGAGGGGAGATTAAACTACGAGAGAGCAAACGTGAACAAAGGGAAGCAACGAGAGAGCAAGCAGAAAACTGTCATTATACACAAAATAGGGTATTTCAAAACTATGTAACTCCCAATTCCTGTTAAAGGACCCTTGGTCACAAGTTACAACTTTAACTATGATGGCAAAACTCTTCAAAAATGTTAAATTTCGTAAAATGATCTTTTATAGTATATTGGCAGAAAGTCCATTTTTGGAAGTCAATTTTTCAACCCCATTTTCCTCAAACCCATCCACTAAATCTAGTTTGGAATGGTATCGCAATTCCCTTCTAATCGCCATTTCATCCATGAGCAGAATAATATTATTCTTTTCGTACTGGTTCAAATCCCAAGCACTTCTTTTTTATTAACTCCAACTTATGGAACGGGCAGGCAGCTGAGGGGAAGATCAAAACGTGTGAAGCTTCGAGAGAGCTTGTTTTGCGAAAGAAATCTCTTTCTGAGGTACACTGAACAGATGGAAGCACAGCCGGCGCACCAATAAAAAAAAGGAAAAATAATCATAAACATTAATGGGAATGATATTGTAGTCAATATCAACAAATCAGACATTGTGTTTCGCCTAAATTATTTTCAAAAAATAAAAAGTGATTCTCCCATTCCTTATTAAACATTTTTCACAGTGCATTTATAAAACAGCGTGGTACGATCTTATTTGCTTGATGTCTGCACGTCGACTGACTGCTCTTTATAGGAACGATCGCTAATGTCGGTGTGAAAAAACGACGAGTGTTGTCGTGTATATGTGAATAGCCGAGAGGAAAACGATGATAGGGTGCCAATATACCCTAGAACAGGGATGTTCACCGGAGCTGCCCGTAGCAATTCTGGCGGGCTCAGCAATTGCCCGTACGAGCTTGGTGAGGGGGATAAGGTGAGAGGGAAGTGTTGGAGACAGTGGCGTACGCATTAAAATTTTAGGTCTTTTGGGTTTTTGAACCCTCTCTTTAAAACACCAACAATTTCTCATACCATTTGCAATATATCAAACTTTTGACTGAATTCAGCCTTTAGAAATTTAGGAAGGTACTTTTTTAGTAAATTATATCTGGCAATCTTATAATACCATGGTACAAGAAATTGAATAAACCCGAATTAATATCTACGCCCGTGGACATATGGTACAATAGTTATGCACACAACTTTTCTAACAGATACACACCCAGCCAATCACAAGCTGTCAATTATCGAAAATTTTACACTGCACAGTGGAACAACATCACCAAATAATGTCATAATGTCTTTTTAACGGTCATAATGTATTTTATAATAACATTATAAAATTTACATATAATATGTTTTTTGCATATTAGGCACTGAGTTTGACCACCCTTTTCTCTGCAAAAAAATTGTAGCTTCCATTCGGATTTAAAACTGCAGGCTTTGTCTTTAGCAACACTCATTTCAAAGTATCCCACTGTATTTATGAAATTCAGCAAGCTTACCATGAACACCCAACAGGAAATGGCAGTATATTTCAATTAATGTTTAATTTTAATTTTTAATTTTGTTTTATTTATATTTAATATTAATTATCCAGAATACAATACATCAGTTCTGTTCACTTTGAAAACACTTTCAATAATGAGCCAATGTACAATAATTTAAAAAACCCACTTATATTATGCATTTTTTATACATTCAATCACTATTCCTGGAATTCAATTTCCGGGAATACACCTCAGAGTCTAAATTATTTTTGTTGTTGTTGGCCACAGGTAACACTAACAACAGCAATAAAAAATAAGGACGCTTAGGTAGCTGGGCATTATTTGTCATTATAAAGGTCATTTGTTTTTAATTTTTGTAAATGTGACAATTCCGGCTGGGTACTCATAAATATAGTTTTGCCTATCTGTATCCAACAGCCAATGAGATGCAGAGATTCACTGAGAGAAATTATATATGCTGAACAGTACATTTACGTACTTTCAGCTTGCCAATAATTATTTCCAAAAACTGACTGATTTTCTTGAATGATGACTCATATGCGTTTTTTGTTTTGTAAAAGGGATAAATGAAAGTTGCACCGACTTTGCCATTATTTTTTTCAAGTTTCAAGCATTCGTCAAGAAATATTTGAAGTGCTTTCTTTTATTCTCTCAGTGCATATTCTTATCTGCAAAATCTAGAACATTCATGTGTTTGTGTGTAATTTTTCGATCAGCTTGCAATTAGGGTAACCATATTGCACTTTTTCAAAACGTTGAACATTTCTATTGCAAGGTGTGGAAATATTTTTTAATGAAGTTTTAAAAACGCTTCAATATAAATACCCTATTATCTTTATACAACTTATATTCTTCTGCAGTAAAAAATAAAAAATGTTTGCACAAAATGAAACAAATTTTGTATTAACAAGCGAAGATCTTAAGAATTTAACTTTAAACCTGGTCACTCTGCCCTGCAAATTTGTTCCCTTGTTTGTACGCCATTTTGTCAAGTGCCCGCGGAGCCCGCGGCGTGCCCGTACGGGCAAACTGTCCGCGAAAGCTAATTTGTGCATCCCAGCCCTAGAACAAAATTTGCTTTGTACGAAATGCAACTTCTGTATACTATTTATTCTGTGGTATTTGTCTATCTCGATGACTTGTTGCTAGTTTCAGAAGACTTTAATACGCATATCGACTTATTATTGCAAGTGTCTCAAATGTTACGAAACGCAGGATTAACTGTCAATATATCGAAAAATGCAAATTTTGATTTAAGCCTGATCCTGAGAAAGTGTCGGCAAAACGCAACATAAAACCAGCTCAAAAGGTTCGGAAACTGCGAAGATTTTTAGGTTTAGCAGGATGTTATCGAAGGTCCCTAAACAATTATGCCACCTTATCTGCACCCCTGACAGATCTTACCCCCAAAAAGAAAAAGTAGATATGGTCTTCTGAGGCAGATTTGGCTTTTGAAAAAATTAAAGTACAATTATTTTCAGCCCCCATAATTAATAACACCAGACTTTCATAAACCTTTCATAATACAATGTGACGCGTCAACGATAGGTATACGAGTATGTGAAGTATTAGCACAGATAAATGAAGAGGGAGAGAAAAAACCTATTGCATTTTGTTCTCAAAAATTAAACCAGGGTCAGAAAAACTACTCAATTACGTAGTTAGAATGCTTATCAGCCGTTCTCTGCATTAAGACATTTCGTGAGTACGTTGAAGGACATCCAATTGTGGTAATCACCGACCATGCTAGTTTGCAGTTGTTGATGAGGCAGACGAAGCTGAATGGTCGATTAGCACGCTGGTCCTTGAAATTACAAGCATTCGACGTTACTATCCAACATCGTAAAGGATCATTAAACGTTGTGCCAGATTTTTTATCCCGATACGAACATGAAAAAGTTAATGGGATTACGTACCCTCCTAAAATTGGGAAAGCACTCTAAAAACTCCGAAGGAATATCTTTTGGCCACAAATGGTTTCACAAGTTCGGTCATATATTTTACAATGAGAGGTGTTTAAAATCAATCGTATACTTCGAGCACCCATGGGTGAACAGCAAAAATCTGATAGACCATTTCAAAAGTTATTTATGGATCTTCTAGATCCGTACCCCAGATCAAAGGCTGGAAATATTGGAATATTCATAGTTGTTCAGGACTGGTTTGTCCTGATTGTCCTGTAGTTATTGATTGCTCACAGATTTGGTACTTGAACCAACTCTGCGGCTAATTAGCAATAACTAGCTTGTGTTTTAATTTGAGTGTTGCCTATAGATTCGGTACTTGGGACCGACTCTATTAGCTTGTTGTTTTTTGTATTAGTTTGCGGTTGTTGACAGGTTTGGTACTTGAACCAACCCTGTATTGACAAAACGTTACTCGATGAGGTTTGTGGAACGATTGCCGATTTTTATTAATGATTTCATTGCTTATATAATAACTTATACAAATTTAATATACAATCAATATACAAACTTATTCAATATAAAAATACAAGGAAAAAAGAAATCAACTTAAAATTACTTGCTGCGTCCGCATGAGCAGAAACGGCGGTCATCGATATTGGCACTGCACAAGCATTGCTGTTTGAAATAGTGCATCGTATGCATATATGGCAGCGACGGTCAGTGACGTCCGTTATCAGCAATTCGGCAGCTTGGTGAAACATTAGCTGGCTTTACAAGGGCGGTCAATGGCGTTGGTCGTTGACCGACGTTGCGTCGTCAGCATAACGTTTCTAAATGTTGAAATGCGTTGAGCCTTGCTTCAATAGGCTCAACACTACTTATTGATTGTAGTTGTCTTGGGCGTGGTTGTGGGGCCATGGTTTGTTGGGATTTCTTGCATCGTCTGTACCACTTCCAGATCATGGCGACAAGCACTACGATGGATAATGAGAATGCGGAATAGCCGATTGTCATGTGATGCCGACGATCCGCTATTATCTGAATTGGTAGTTCCAAGATGTTGTTGTTGACTAGTTGGTGTTGAAGGGCGGTGAGCTCTCGTAGGTGGTGTGCGTATCGACTCAGATAACCGATTGTGTTGTTGCTGACTGACTCATTGCTTAAAGTAATTTGAGGTAGGTCAGGAAAGGCGTATAGAACACCTGGAAGCTTGTGTTGACGATGTGTTTAGTGTGAAGTGTGACAGAGTCACCCTTAATCCTGGCATCCCGGGTCTACCTGCATCATTCCTGAGTTTATCAGCGTAACTTGTTGCGTTGATGAGTTACAAACTGCTGTTAATTGCAGTGGCTTTCTTGTTGAGTATATCCATTGGTTAGCGGTTGCCACCTTGTATAGCGCGACGCTGCGGTTTGAGTATTCTATCGAGCAGTGTGCGCTGTTAACTCGTTATTCGTGATCATGACACAATTTGTATCCAATAGTTCTGTCAGCGGAAAGTAATGATCTCTATGTGGAGTTACGGCTAGTAGATTTGTTGTCTGAGTGATGGTGGCCATCATGTTAGCCTTGAAGCTCAGAATTGGTAGAATGTTAAATAGTGAGAACGGATCGTGGCGAGTCAGTCATCGTGGCCTTGAGACTCCCGTCGTAACCTTCATCGGCTGGTATAACTTCATCAAATCCTTGGATTGGACCGGGAATTGCAGAGATGGGTTGACGTAGGTTCCATCTCCTGTGCTAGCTGATCGGGTGTCAGGATTAATGGATTGATTTTCCCATGATGAACATCTGTGAGTACATCCAGGATTAGAGCTTGAGTTTGTTGCATGTCCACCCTTATCATTGATAGTTGTAAAGTGAAGAATTTGAAAACCCTTGTCCGTAACGTTTCGTCCTTGTTTGAGAGTACTATAGACCTTAATTTAGCCAACTCGGCATCGATTTGTGTGAATTTTTTGTCGATGTTGACTTGATCTGTCTTAATGATGTTGAGCGTGGAATTTATGATTGAAGTTTGATTTTTGAGTAGTGTCACAATGTGGTCTTCGTTTTGACTGATGTGCGGAATCGTTGTTGACATTTGGTCTGCGTATTCGGAATCTAATAAACCAAATAGAGAGTGGGCCACGTTGCCGACTATGTCCATTGCTGCTCTCTTTTGCCGTTTCGAAAAAGGTAAGTGGCTGTCTAATTGTGCCTGAGTGCGCGTTTCCTTGAATTGCTTGACCAGCATGCTACAGTTGGTTTGAGTGTGCATTTTTGTACACAAGCTGTCTAGCGTCAGAATTCCGTTTTGATACCTTTGTACATTTCTCCTTATTGGTTATAGATCATAGTAGATGATTAGCTTCCACTCAGGCATAATCAGGTGGATGTTTCCGATCCCTTCAAAATACAGACCAGGTTTTTCCGGAAGCGCTGAAAGTATGACTGGTGAGGCGAATGTGAGGGGTAGTAGGAGAGCTAACACGAGTGTTACGAGCGTTAAGTTGACGGATGTGATTGATGATTGTTTCCATCTTGATCGTTTTGCTGGTGTTGCATCTGTCCCATCCCTTTGTCATCCCTTTCTTGATACTCTGGGTCAGCATTTCCTTCGACGTCTACTGGCAGCAACGCAAGTTTGTGTATGGGACGCTTCCATATTCCCTTTGAAATTTTTATTTCTGCAACTCTGGCCATGTTGTCATCACCTTTGTAGATTTTGTGGCTGTCTAATTGTGCCTGAGTGCGCGTTTCCTTGAATTGCTTGACCAGCATGCTACAGTTGGTTTGAGTGTGTATTTTTGTACACAAGCTGTCTAGCGTCAGAATTCCGTTTTGATACCTTTGTACATTTTTCCTTATTGGTTATAGATCATAGTAGATGATTAGCTTCCACTCAGGCATAATCAGGTGGATGTTTCCGATCCCTTCGAAATACAGACCAGGTTTTTCCGGAAGCGCTGAAAGTATGACTGGTGAGGCGAATGTGAGGGGTAGTAGGAGAGCTAACACGAGTGTTACGAGCGTTAAGTTGACGGATGTGATTGATGATTGTTTCCATCTTGATCGTTTTGCTGGTGTTGCATCTGTCTCATCCCTTTCTTGATACTCTGGGTCAGCATTTCCTTCGACGTCTACTGGCAGCAACGCTAGTTTGTGTATGGGACGCTTCCATATTCCCTTTGAAATTTTTATTTCTGCAACTCTGGCCATGTTGTCATCACCTTTGTAGATTTTGATGATTCTGCCTAGAGGCCATTCTAACGGTGCAGTATGGTCTTCCTTAATCACGACTAGTCTGTATATTTCGATATTTGGGCATGGGGTTTTCCATCGGGTTCTTTGTTGAAGCTCGCATAGATATTCTCGCGACCAGCGGTTCCAAAATTCGTCTTTTATCTGCGTGATGATTTTGCCAGCGCTTTCCCCATCTTGCCTTCATAGGAATTGCTCTTGCATCGACCTGGGATGTTAATTGCTCTGCTATGAGGAAATGCCCTGAAGTTAATGCTGCCAAGTCGTTTAGGTCTGATGACATCTCTGTTAGTGGTCTGGAGTTGAGAACGGCTTCGATTTCGATTATGGTGGTTTCAAGTTCTTCATAGGTTAAAGACGCCTTAGATACGCCTTTAACGTATGCTGACGCCTTTAACGTATGCTGGCGCCTTTAACGTGCAAGCCTTTCGTAGACTTTACTGCTGCTTCCCACAGACCACCAAAATGAGGAGCCCTGGGCGGTATGAATTTGAAGTTGATACCCTATTTAATGCAGGTGCTGGTGATTGCTTCCTGAGCTTCATCAGAATGCATGCTGTATTCCAATTCCTTTAATAGGTTCTTGGCGCCAACAAAGTTAGTGGCATTGCCACAGTAGATGTTCTTGCAATGTCCTCGTCTAGCTATGAATCGTTTCAGTGCACAGAGGAAAGCATCAGTTGATAAGTCGGAAACCAGCTCAAGATGTGCTGCCTTTGTGGCGAAGCAGCAGAAGATTGCAATGTAGGCCTTGGTCGGTTTCTTTCCACGAATGTTGTAATGTATGTAGCAAGGGCCGCAGAAGTCCATTCCACTGTTTATAAACGGCCGTGCAGGCTGTACGCGATGGATGGGCAGGTTTCCCATTATTTGTGTGAGGAGTTTTGGCTTAACTCGGGAGCATCTTATACACTTCTGTACAACTGATCGTGCGATTGTTTTGCCCTTTAGGGGCCAGAAACGTTGTCTTGTGTACCCCAATAATGCTTGAGGACCGCAATGGAAGTTGTCCTTATGATACATATCCACAATTAATTTTGTTATGGTATCATTGTATGGTAACAATATTGGGTACTTGGAGTTGTACTGTAGTGAAGAAGAAGTGAGTCGGCCGCCAACTCTAAGAAGGCCGTCCTCATCAATGAATGAGAATCGTGGTTGTGAGGGCAAGCAGAGATATACCATCGTTCACTGCCGAATTGCTTGTTGATGCACAATTGTCTTAGTATCTGATTTCCTCAAAACCTTAATTATCAAGTAATTAATATTTGGTCCAAGTTAGAGTCAATAGAGAAATCTGCAAGTAAATTTTTTGTAATAAGGAGATGCTATAGTGGTGCAACAAGATATCGCTCCCAGTTTCCGACGAGTCCTAGCCTAAGCCAGCACGTGCAGTACAGAAGCAACACTATAGCAGAGGTGTAAGTATTCGTACTTACTCCTGAGTATAAAATATTACCATTACATGTGTACGAAACGGCCGCTGTTAACTTTGCCCTTCATTTTTATTGGTACCCTTTGAATTGATGATCCGATGCGGTTGTTCGTTGTGTGTAGCATGGGTTGTCCCACAATTGGGATCAATTATTGTTCGCTTGATCTTTAGTCCAGGTTGATGGTTGAGATTTTCGCCAGAATCATAATTTGTAACATAAGCTGACTTCTGATGTTCTCGCTACGCTTGTTAGTTGCTGTGCATCTTTAAATCGTCGCCACTTGAGGTAATACTGCAACTTGTGTCCAACAATTTCGGTAGCTGTTCTTCCGCTTGAATGTAAATTAGTAATAAAGGCAGGCAGTTACTCGCAGGACGTAATGCAAAGCTGCCATAATATGTTGCCTTACTATGGCAATATGATACTGATGATTGGCTACTTTTCTTCACGAGCCAGTCTTATTTACATATCTTAGGGCCTGTTTTTCAGTGCTCGATTACCGTCGTTTCTCGGTTAACCTCCGTTTAAACCACACATTGTGTTTTTCAGTACATAGTTAACCGGCGTTTAACCGGCCAACATTGGTGAGTTAAACTCCGGTTAAACTCCGGTTAATTTATCTTTTTAATAGATAAAGAAACAGCTGTTTCTTTGACGTACAGACATTTACCTTTGTTCAAAACTATGCTAATAATTTTGTTTATTTGCACCAGAACAGCTGTTCCCTTTGTAAAAATGAAAATATTTACAAGTGCTGCCAAAATCGGTTTAGGTATACACTAAATATTCGTTGCATTTAGATAAATTATCCATGAAATATAGATAAGATACGTTTAACATAGATAAGTTAAACTCGCACTGTAAAACCCAAATCTCAGTTAACTTTTGTTTGACGTTTAACTAATCATCGTTTAAACGCCGTTTAAAAAAACTGGGCCTTAATGTTTAATAACATCTAGGGATATGTGCGTATATGTACAGTACTGTCCATGTTTTCGGACAAACAATTTTATTCCACAATTGTGCAACTTTCTGCCTGTAGAGGACTCAGATTGACAATCCTTTTAAAATATATTAGTAGAGAATAGCGGTGATAGTAGTAGAATAGCGGTGCGAAAACCGTTGCTACGACCACAAAGTAAAATCAAACGGCTAGATTGGGGACAGGAGCACCAGGAATACAAATTTGAAATTTTTGGACAAAAGAGAAGAATTTTCGTTCGACGGTCAGCTGCATGATAGATGAATCCTAGCTGTGTGGTTGCAACAGTGAAGCATGGCGGTGGTTCTATAATGGTCTGGGGATATTTCTGCTCCGCTGGAGTTGGAGACCTCATTCGTATTGATGGAACCATGATTAAGGAGACCTACAAACAAATTTTAGAAGCGTACGCCATCCCATCAGGCTTGCGGTTAATTGGACCTGGAGTCATCTTGATTCAAGATAATGATCCCAAACTTTCTTCTAAGCTCTGCCAAGGATATCTGGAAGAAGGAGAACGCAAAGGAACCTTAAGGAATATGAAATGGCCTGCCCAGTAATCTGACCTTAACCCCATAGAGCTTCTTTGAGATCACCTGAACAGGGAGGTCAGAAAAACATGTCCCACATTCAAAGAAAATCTTTGGAATCTTCTGCAAGAGGCCTGGAGATCCATACCACTTCAAACAATACAGAAACTAATCGGCAGGATGCCAAAAATATCGTCGAAAGTAGTAAAAATGAAAGGTGCATTTTTTTACGAAAATAATATTTGAAAAGAAATGTATTAGTTTTTACTATTTAGTTAACAAAACAAAATAAATATTATTTTAATTTCTAAAATGAAAAGATGTGGAGATTTTCATCTGTTTTTTTGTGGAAAAATGGCTTGTCCGAATACTTATGGACGGTAGTGTATATAGTGTAGGTGTGTTTTATGGCTGAACCAACTCTTCAGGCTACGTGTGCATTTATTAATATAATAATTGCAAATGCAAAGTTATATTGGCTGTTAATTTAAAACGGAACAGCTACTTTACATATACCGCGTACTATTAATATTAATTTTTTGTAAAATTATCTTATATTTCTCCATTTAAATAACCAGTTGTTTGACTATTGAAACTTGGTATTGACTTTCTTTCTTGTGAATATTTCGTTATATTTTGTTGTTTGACTATTGAAACTTGGTATTGACTTTCTTTCTTGTGAATATTTCATTATATTTTAGCTTTCGAAGGACAAGCAATGTTGGGTTTATACCCGCCATCGAGGTGGCTACTTTTGGTCCCTCGATGAAATTGAAACCTTCATGTACTTATGATGGTCTATAATGAATTTTACAGAGCTCCAAGCACATGTAAGTGTATAGACGCTCTTTCCTGCGTCTAAATAGATCAGATTTCTATACATATACAATTCAAATCTCTAATTGAAGTGAATTTGAAAATTATTAGTAATAAACTTAAAAATGTTAATTTCATACTATCATATAATATATCAATCCTCTAATATATATGTTTATTCTATCCTACTCCTAATAAGGTGCCTATTGTGATATATTTCATTTAATTTTCTGATTAATCCTATTTTTTTTTATTTTAATAATTATGGTGATTACCTGCATAATTATCTAGGTAATCTTATTTTCTTCTTAATTGCTATTATATAACTTAAGAAAGTTATTGTAGAAGGGTTTTTTCATTCCCTTAATATTTAAAACTGTCGTAATTGGACTTTTAATCTTTAATACCTTATATGGCCCCATCCACATTGGTGAAAACTTATTTTTCCTAGTTTGATTCTTAATTAATACCTTATCTCCTACCTTAAATTCCACTAAATTTAATTTATTGTGTACTGATTTTTGGCTACTTGTTTAGCCATTTGCTGATTTTTTTTCACTATTTCGTGAGCTCTTTGTATCTGAAATTTCAATAGTTTCCGGTGTATAGTACTCCGCATTGTACACCGGAGTACATTTTCTTTTTAAGTTAGTCGGCATCTCAATATCAAATCTGAATAGTGTGCGAAACGGTGTTTGCTTGGTCGTAATGTGGGGTGTGTGCTTATGAACATGCATAGCTGCAGTTAACCATTGATCCCAATTCGACCCGTCTTCTTTTGCAAAACTACACAAGTGTTCCGCTAAATGTCTGTGGCTTCTCTCTAATGAACCATTTGCTTGTGGGTGGTATGGAGTTATAAGCAATTTTCTAATGCCTAGTAATTTGCATGTGTCTGAGAATAATTTCAAAATTAAATTCGTTCCATTATCCCTAATTAGGATTCTTGAAATTCCGTAACGCGTGTTTTCTTCGTCATAAAAGACCCTGGCAACAGTACTTGCTTCCGCGTCTGGGATAGCTGCACATTAGGGTGGACCTTATTTTTCGACCATAACATTTTTACCACGCCGCCCTCTAAACTTGTACTATTTCATGAAGAACTAATTTGTACAAAATTTCAGATCGATTTGACGTCGGGAAAACGTGGCACATCGAACAACAAGTTTTGAAATAGAAATAATTGCGTTTCTATATTTATTTTATATCACAAAGCGTTTTTATATTTCTCCGAAAATAATGGTTAGATCAAGATAACTTTTGCTTGCTGATTTTCAAAGCCAAATGTCCGCTTCTTAATATCCTTTTAAAATTAGGTTCCTACGTCAAACAGTTTTTGAGAAAATTAATGCCAAAGTTAAACTTTGGAATAAAAATTCCGAAAAACATGTTTGGTCGCACTTTGCTTTTAAATACGGTTTTAAGTATAAATTTTTTTCCGACCATAAAATTCTGTAATCAATTCTAGAGGAAGTGCTTCAAACCCGAAGGATCTATGTTTTGTAGTTTCCGAGAAAAGTGAAAATTACGAAGCATACTTTCCTTTCAAATACCAATTTTTTGGCTACTTGTGTTTTATTCCTGGTGCAAAAATATGGAAGAAGACTGCTCTGCGAAAAGAGTTTAGTTCGTAATTTTCACTTTTCTCGAAAACTACAAAACATAGATCCTTCGGGTTTGAAGCACTTCCTCTAGAATTGATTAGAGAATTTTATGGTCGGAAAAAAATTTATACATAATACCGGATTTTAACGAAAAAATTGCGACCAAAAATTGTTTTTTTTTGAATTTTTATTCCAAATTTTAACTTTGGCATTAATTTTCTCAAAAACTGTTTGACGTAGGAACCTAATGTAAAAAGGATGTTAAGAGGCCGATATTTGGCTATTTGCCGGCATCATATTAATATTATTATTATTAGTATTTTAAATTAGCTTTATTGTTAATTGTCATTTTATATGTATAATCTTATAATATAATTGTTGTACCAATATGTGTTGATGGTAATTCAATACACTGAGCTCAATCATAGAGAAAGAATAACAAGAGGGCGAATCTTGAACAAAAATATTTTCCATGGCCGATCCAGTACTGGATCGAGTTTTCACTCATTGCTGAGTGTTTTGCGCTCTTCTCTTTTGCTATTGCCAATGCTAATGTGTTTCCATTGCTGCTCTGATCATTTGTTTCCTATGCACTACTGAATCGTTGATACATTACTGAATGCTTTGCTCTCTTCCCTTTGTTTGCCTTCGTTGTGGTATTAGCTTCTCATTGCCATTACTTTGTTGTTGTATAAATACAAATCGGGTTCCCTTGTATTCCTTCAAAAATGATTATGCGTAAGAAGAGTTGAGCGATGGAGTCTTGTATGTCAAAGGAGATGAGAATGAATCGGTTGATCGATTTCTTCAAGAAAGCAGGGGTTGAGGGAACAAGGGAATTTGACTTCTTTTTGGTTCCTTTACAATAAAAAAACAGGTGCTTACGTCTATCGGTCTATCAAGTTTGGATTTTATCGCGCTATTATTTTTCGTTTATTAAAGGAATTTTGTTTTTTTTGTAACATAAACTGTTTAGTATTTTAAATTAGGTTTATTATTAAATTAGGTTATTGTTAATTGTTATTTTATATGTATAAAATTATAATATAATTGTTGTACCAATATTTCGTTTTATTGACAGCCCATAGGCAATGCTTCCTTAATAGAACTAAAATCATAAATATTAAAAAGTTTAGTCTTTCATTTAATTTTAATAATAGTTTTGGACACTACAATAACTACAGGAAAATACATAGACGGTCAGACAGCAGCACTACAGTTGTTAGTACAAAATAACAAATAAAAGTCGATCTTCCGATTCCTTTATACTCATAAAAAATGTGTTCGAATTGCTACATAATATAAATATTTTCTCTGAAATATTTCCATTCTTTAATTTTTTATATTTGCTTCCATTAACTTTTTATTTTTACTCGTATAAGGTATTAAATTTGTCGATATGCAGACTAAAGCCTATACGAATTCTTCAAGAGCACGCTATGATCGGAAAGAAGATGGTGCCAGTTCTTTACAAAGCTTGGACATCGAACAAGAAGCAGAACAAAGCTACGAAAACAAAAATTCTTTCAAAAACCATATAATGCAAAATTTAAAACGATTCCAGACGGACGGACGGCTGCACATGGTTTGTTATTGTAAGAGAAGCAAAAGAAGACAAATCGCACCGTTCTTCTCATCGCCCGCTGTACTCCACAAATTGAACGTTTCTTTCTTTCACACTTTACTTGGCATGCGAGTTCTGGATCGATCTCTTCTTACGCGTATTCGCTTGCATTGTTAGTGCAAAATAACAAAAGCAAAGTCGATCTTCCGCTCCCTTCATACTCATTAAGAAGATCTTCCGAACCTCTCACTCATTAGGAGATCACTTAATTTTGCTTTGTCACGAGCACTGAGAAGACCGCTGAGTTGGGCTTTATAACAACTATCAAGGGATTCAGGGCATACAGAAGCATTTTGTTGTTGTACACTTTTTTGTTACTTTTCTAGTAGAACAAAAACAAACTTGAAGTGCTTCCGTACTTTCCTCCGAAAGCGAAGCAAAAGTTACCAACAATTTATCAATCAAAATATGGTGAAAATTATGTTTTACTGTAAATATTGGACCGCATTCACAATGCTGCGCTGCCTTTCGATAGCGGCAGAGTGGTGTGTATTCATGGTAGTAATGCAGTGCTGGCCACGCCATAGGCACGCGTGCTAATTTTTTCTCTCGGCAATTCACATGTACACGACAAAAGTCTTCGGGTTTTCACACCGACACTAGCGATCGTTCGTATCAAGTGAGTCAGTCGACGTGCAGACTTCAAGCAAGTAAGATCGCACCAGACTATTTTATGATTGCACTGAGCAAAATTTTTAATAAGGAATGGAAGAATCACTATTTTTTCTTTGAAAATTTTTTAGGCGAACCGCAATGCATGATTTGCAATAAAAAGGTGGGACGCGCATCTAAATTTTTTGTAAAGAGACACTACAGAACGTGTAATTTAGATTTTGATAAGGTTATTAATGAAAAAAGGGCACAATTAATATTTAAGTTTAGGTCTGCTATTAAAAAATATGTTTCAAAATCTGAATTAAGAATAAATTGAGAAATAGTAAATTTATTTACTATTTACCCAATTTCATTGCAAAATCATTTGTATGATTTAAAGTTTAACAACCCCCAAACAACAATCTTCTCAGTGTACCGCGCAGAGAGAATTTTTCCCCAAAAAAACCTCTCTCAATGCTTCACACATGCACAAAATATGATTGTATAAGTTTTGGCCAGCACTGTAGTAATGGCACATCTAATCTTGTTCTTCTTTGAGTCATAATATCTCTTTACTATTTATAATCTTTGACGTCATACTTTACCACATCCATTTTTCTCAGTGCTGAGAGAAAATATGCCCAACAAACACACAAAATATGATAGTGTTCGTTTGGGCATCCCTGGTTTAAAGCAGTGGTCAAATAGTATAAATAGTATAAATAGTAAAGAGATATTATGACTCAAAATTTTGGACTAACGGCAGATTTTCATGTGCCATTATTACAATGCAGTCGAGAGCGCTGCTACGGCAATAACAATTCAGGTGCTTACGTCTGTCGGCCTTTTGATTTGGATTTTTTTCCGCTTAAGTAAGGGAAGTTAAGTTATTAAGTAAAGGAATTTTGTTTTTTGGAACATTTTTCCGACATAATAAACTGTTTAGTGTTTTAAATTAGGTTTATTATTAAATTAGGTTATTGTTAATTGTTATTTTTCATGTACATATAAAATTATAATATAATTGTTGTACCAATATTGCGTTTTATTGATAATGCTTCCTTAATAGAACTAAAATCATAAATATTAAAAATTTTAGTCTTTAATTTAATTTTAATAATGGTTTTGGACACTATAATAACAAGGTAAATTCATACACCTTCAGACAGAAGCACTTCAGTTGTTACTACAAAATAACAAGCACAAAGTCGATCTTCCGATTCCTTCATACTCATAAAAAATAGAATTCCTACATAATATAAATATTTTCTCTGAAATATTTCCATTCTTTCATTTTTTATTTTTGCTTCCATTAACTTTTTATTTTTACTCGTATAAGTTATAAAATATACAGATATGCCGACTAAAGTCTTCTTCTTCTTAAATCTTCTGCCTATACGAAATCTTCAAGAGCACGCTATGCTCGGAACGTAGATCGTGCCAGCGCTTTGCATAGCTTGGACATCGAATAAGAAGCAGAACAAAGCTACGAAAAGCAAAATTTCTTTCAAAAACCTTAAAATGCAAAATTTAAAACATATCCAGACGAATCGCACCGTTCTTCTCATCGCCCGCTGTACTCCAGAAATTGATCGTTTCTGTCCTTCACACTTTACTAAGCATGCGAGTGATGGATCGATCTCTTCTTACGCATATTCGCTTGAATTGTTAGTGCAAAATAAGAGAAGCAAAGTCGATCTTCCGCTCCCTTCATACTCATTAAATATATCTCCCGTACCCCTCACTCATTAGGAGATCATTCAATTTTGCTTTGTTAGCCCGTGGTTATGCTATCGAGCAAAACTTGGTGGGAAATTACTCTCATTTTTGTGATCGGAGTCCGTGCAAAAAGAGTGGTTACGCTTGTGCTTGACCCACGCTTGCTTTCTTGAAATATGTATATTTTTTTCTCACCTTCAACAGCAACCCGTCTACTACACTAATGAGAAAACGTATTATTTTAGGTGTTGTTTTCGACGTGATGGAAGACCAAATGTTTATATTAATTGAAATGTGTTTAATATATATTAAGTCGTAAAATTTTGGAACGATAATCACAGGAATATAATTGATAGATTTATCAGTTAATTCCATTTTTTCACTCCATTCCACTCTTCAGTACTTTTGTGAATATTGAGACTAAGCAACACCGGTTTGCTTGGTGTCCTCGGTGTACGCTAGACCGAGTTTTCGTGCTCGGTGTGAGAGAGTGATGTTGAGAACAGAAAAATATCCCATTCTCTCTTTTACACACAAAACAACAAAAAAAAAGTCCTACTTGCCAAGCAAAACTCGATAGCATAACCACGGCCTTACGAGCGCTGAGAAGACCGCTGAGTTGGGCTTTATAACAACAACTATCAAGGAGTTCTGGGCATACAGAAGCATTTTGTTGTTGTACACTTTTTTGTTACTTTTCTACTAGAACAAAAACAAACTTGAAGTGCTTCCGTACTTTCCTCCGAAAGCGAAGCAAAAGTTACCAACAATTTATACCATAATATGGTGAAAATTATGTTTTAGTGTAAATATTGGACCACATTCACCATGCTGCACTGCCTTTCGATAGCGGCAGAGTGGTGTGTATTCATGCCAATAATGGCACATCTAATCTTGTTCTTCTTTGAGTCATAATATCTCTTTACTATTTATACTCTTTGCTCTATTCTCCTCTCATTGTTTGATAACTTCGCGGCAATTTCGTGTTATTTGCTTCTCATTAGCATTGCTTTGTTTTTGTATAAATACAAATCGGATTCGCTGGTATTCCATCATAAATGACTATGCGTAAGAAGAGTTGAGCGATGGAATCTTGTATGTCAAAGGAGGTGAGAACGTAAGGATCGAGTTTAGATAAAAGCCGCGGATGGAGGAAGAAGAGAATTTGACTTCTTTTTGGTTCCTTTGCAATAACAATTCAGGTGCTTACGTCTGTCGGTTCTTTGATTTGGATTTTTTTCGCTTAAGTAAGGGAAGTTAAGTTTTAAGCAAAGCAATTTTGTTTTTTGTAACATTTTGCCGGCTTAATAAACTGTTTAGTATTTTAAATAAGTGCGTGAAGTTAAATTCGTAAATCCGACGCGAATTTAGCAAAGACACAAACCAAAATACGAATTTAAATTCGTGCATAATTAGCAGTGCCAAGGTAAGGTGTCATTCAGATTTACTTATTCGTTTAGTAAAACATATAATCTGAAAACGGTTTCTATATTGTTGGAAAGGTCAATATATCAGCTACCTTATCCTGAAAAATTCATCCGTGCACAGGCAAGGATGTGGCGTCAGTGGCCAATGTTATCCAGTGTACCTCCAGAAGCACTTCTCATACACATTTTGTTCAACAAAAAACATAACTTGGACAAACGTTGTATACAGTTCGAAAGGTCACTATATCAGCTACTTATTCCTGAAAAGTCTAGTCGTGCACAGACAAAGATGTGGCGTCAGTGGCCAGTGTTTGGTTACCCAGTGCACCTTCTCATACACTTCGACACACACTTTGTTCAACAAAAAACATAACTTGGACAAACGTTGTATACAGTTCGAAAGGTCACTATATCAGCTACCTATTCCTGAAAAGTCTAGTCGTGCACAGGCAAAGATGTGGCGTCAGTGGCCAACGTTTGGTTACCCAGTGCACCTTCTCATACACTTCGACAAACACTTTGTTCAACAAAAAACATAACTTGGACAAACGTTGTATACAGTTCGAAAGGTCACTATATCAGCTACCTATTCCTGAAAAGTCTAGTCGTGCACAGGCAAAGATGTGGCGTCAGTGGCCAACGTTTGGTTACCCAGTGCACCTTCTCATACACTTCGACAAACACTTTGTTCAACAAAAAACATAACTTGGACAAACGTTGTATACAGTTCGAAAGGTCACTATATCAGCTACCTATTCCTGAAAAGTATAGTCGTGCACAGACAAAGATGTGGCGTCAGTGGCCAACGTTTGGTTACCCAGTGCACCTTCTCATACACTTCGACAAACACTTTGTTTAACAAAAAACATAACTTGGACAAACGTTGTATACAGTTCGAAAGGTCACTATATCAGGTACTTATTCCTGAAAAGTCTAGTCGTGCACAGGCAAAGATGTGGCGTCAGTGGCCAGTGTTTGGTTACCCAGTGCACCTTCTCATACACTTCGACAAACACTTTGTTCAACAAAAAACATAACTTGGACAAACGTTGTATACAGTTCGAAAGGTCACTATATCAGCTACTTATTCCTGAAAAGTCTAGTCGTGCACAGACAAAGATGTGGCGTCAGTGGCCAACGTTTGGTTACCCAGTGCACCTTCTCATACACTTCGACAAACACTTTGTTTAACAAAAAACATAACTTGGACAAACGTTGTATACAGTTCGAAAGGTCACTATATCAGGTACTTATTCCTGAAAAGTCTAGTCGTGCACAGGCAAAGATGTGGCGTCAGTGGCCAACGTTTGGTTACCCAGTGCACCTTCTCATACACTTCGACAAACACTTTGTTTAACAAAAAACATAACTTGGACAAACGTTGTATACAGTTCGAAAGGTCACTATATCAGGTACTTATTCCTGAAAAGTCTAGTCGTGCACAGACAAAGATGTGGCGTCAGTGGCCAGTGTTTGGTTACCCAGTGCACCTTCTCATACACTTCGACACACACTTTGTTCAACAAAAAACATAACTTGGACAAACGTTGTATACAGTTCGAAAGGTCACTATATCAGCTACCTATTCCTGAAAAGTCTAGTCGTGCACAGGCAAAGATGTGGCGTCAGTGGCCAACGTTTGGTTACCCAGTGCACCTTCTCATACACTTCGACAAACACTTTGTTTAACAAAAAACATAACTTGGACAAACGTTGTATACAGTTCGAAAGGTCACTATATCAGCTACCTATTCCTGAAAAGTCTAGTCGTGCACAGGCAAAGGTGTGGCGTCAGTGGCCAACGTTTGGTTACCCAGTGCACCTTCTAATACACTTCGACAAACACTTTGTTCAACAAAAAACATAACTTGGACAAACGTTGTATACAGTTCGAAAGGTCACTATATCAGGTACTTATTCCTGAAAAGTCTAGTCGTGCACAGGCAAAGATGTGGCGTCAGTGGCCAACGTTTGGTTACCCAGTGCACCTTCTCATACACTTCGACAAACACTTTGTTTAACAAAAAACATAACTTGGACAAACGTTGTATACAGTTCGAAAGGTCACTATATCAGCTACCTATTCCTGAAAAGTCTAGTCGTGCACAGGCAAAGATGTGGCGTCAGTGGCCAACGTTTGGTTACCCAGTGCACCTTCTAATACACTTCGACAAACACTTTGTTCAACAAAAAACATAACTTGGACAAACGTTGTATACAGTTCGAAAGGTCACTATATCAGGTACTTATTCCTGAAAAGTCTAGTCGTGCACAGGCAAAGATGTGGCGTCAGTGGCCAACGTTTGGTTACCCAGTGCACCTTCTCATACACTTCGACAAACACTTTGTTTAACAAAAAACATAACTTGGACAAACGTTGTATACAGTTCGAAAGGTCACTATATCAGGTACTTATTCCTGAAAAGTCTAGTCGTGCACAGGCAAAGATGTGGCGTCAGTGGCCAACGTTTGGTTACCCAGTGCACCTTCTCATACACTTCGACAAACACTTTGTTTAACAAAGAACATAACTTGGACAAACGTTGTATACAGTTCGAAAGGTCACTATATCAGCTACCTATTCCTGAAAAGTCTAGTCGTGCACAGGCAAAGATGTGGCGTCAGTGGCCAGTGTTTGGTTACCCAGTGCACCTTCTCATACACTTCGACAAACACTTTGTTCAACAAAAAACATAACTTGGACAAACGTTGTATACAGTTCGAAAGGTCACTATATCAGCTACTTATTCCTGAAAAGTCTAGTCGTGCACAGACAAAGATGTGGCGTCAGTGGCCAGTGTTTGGTTACCCAGTGCACCTTCTCATACACTTCGACAAACACTTTGTTCAACAAAAAACAGTACCTGATATAGTGACCTTTCGAACTGTATACAACGTTTGTCCAAGTT